>JANSTT010017471.1:0-16991 GCA_026745375.1 Platyura marginata
ATATCTGGAGGACCTAAGGGAGCTGAACCTCCATAGCATACTGGAGTTCGTAAGAACAACAGGCTGGTTGAATCCATCAATCTTAGTCTGACACCCTCCTCCCCCACCCCTTAAATCAAAACCCGCCGTTTCTTTAAAGAGGGACACAATGGGTCATTAAAAGGCCTAAGTGTTGTTGCCTTTAGGCACCTTCCTTTTAAAAATAAATTTAAAAAATTCCTTTATTATGCTCCAAATTAGTGCTAAAAATTATATATGTAATATTTTTTATTCACTTATTATTCAGTCACTTTCTGAAATTACTCACTCTAAAAATTAATGAAAAAGCAACCATTGGATTGATTACAACTTGGGATTTTGCAATCAAAATTAAAATGGTTATTCTTACAGAAACCACTTCATATAAAAATTATTGTATACTCGTTTATAATCCACTAGTATTATAGATCTATGAACTGGGCAATGGGCATATCAAACATGCGACATCGTTTTTCTCATCCGTTTAAAATTCTTCGATTTCGACAGTTTCCACTTCATTATCGGCAAGCATCTGTGCTTCAATATTTTTAGCATTACAGTTTCTCTAAATCGTTTAAACAGGCCTATTCTACGCAAAAATTAAGACTCCAGAATGCAATGCTATATTGTTTATATTGAAAGCTCTTCTGAAAAATCAAAAATTTCAGGTAAGAATTTGGATTGGTGATTTATGTCAATTTTCTGTTTGTTATGATATGTTAAAACAACAAATAAAACAAGTAATTTTCTGTACCTACATATGTATTTACACGAACACAACCTCACAAAATTAAAATTCGCAATCTTAAATTGACAGTTTATAAACTCACCACTACGAGGTGATACAAATTAAGAGCGCTAATAAAAAGTTGACTGTAGAATACCAAATAAGAGAACGGCTCTTAAAGGCGCTCTTAATTTCTTAAGATTTTTGTTCTTAAGATTATTAGTGCTCTTAACGTAGAATAGGCCTGATAGAAAAATTGAAAAAGAATTAAGACCGACTGAAGATAAATACGATACACCCTACTATCTTCCAGGCTTTCAGCATTTTTTATTCGCAGAAATGCAAGAACGATTGAAATACCGTTAACCCTCTAGTGCATACGACCGCCTTTAGGCGGTGCGAAGTTGAGCCGCAATCAATTGCATAGAAGAATTTGTTTCGCATGTATGCGTAATCCCGTTAATAGAAAAAAGACTGCTCTACATTTTACTGTTAGCTGCGTCACTGTAGCGCATCACGTTCGCAAACAATTTCAGTACAAAGCCAAAATTTACATCGAAAAGCCAAAAATAATTATTTTTTCCCAAACACGATTCTCCAAAAATAAAATAAAATAGTAATCTTTGTCTGATCGAGTTGAAAATTACATCGGTGAGTAGATAAATGCCAGATCTACCGAATGCTGGAAGTGATTTTGTGTTTTGAGTGAATTTTATATAAAATAAATTAGTTCTCCCGCGACCGCCGAAAGGCGGGTATATGCAGTTGAGAGTAAATTATTTTTATATGCGTGTATAACACCGCCTAAAGGCGGGAAGGATATTTTTCCTTGTACCAGGTGTAAAACTTCCTGAACCTAAAAACGGACTTCAATTTCGTTTTCAGTGTGCCAATATTAGTCTATCCTAAATTTTTTAGCAAAATTGCTTTCGTATGCACTAGAGGGTTAAATGTTACACGTACAAATTGAGTTTTGAGAAATTTATATGAATATAATATTAGTTTTCGAGTTTTCGAGATTTCCATATAAAAAAAATGTGTTCGAATTTTCGGAATTTTCGAGTTTTTGCGGCGTTTTGCGAGTGCACTTGTTTCAATAAATAAATTTGTCAGTTAGTTAAACATTTTGTACTTTTCAAATACGAGTATATGGCCTACGATACTGGTTTATTTCTTAAAACCTAATTCCATTCACTTGGAAGGAAAATTATTACTCATACAGATGTTTTATTTTGAAAGGGCAAAATTATTTTACACATTATCGCTAGATGATGTAGAAATAATTTTTGGCCCCCAATTCAAGTTACATAAATACAACTCCTCTATATAAAATCATTACGTCCATTTCATACGAGTAGTACCACACATTCAAACTTAATTGAAGAAATGGAACATTTTAGTTACATAAAATCGTTTACTACTGAACTAAATAGTAGAACAGCAAGCAGCAAGTAAATTAAATTTAATTTCAGTGTAGTTCCATCGTTTATTTACTTTTAACTTGACTTTTAAATTATTATTTTCTACTAGGGAATCGATTTTCTGTTCATCAAACATTATTCTACCATTTGAAACTCTATATTGGGTTTATTGAGTTTGTTTTCAAATGACCAGATCTTTTTTCTTGTCTTGATTTTTAGTTTAAGTCTTCAGTTAGTATATAATATACATATAAGTACAAGGTACATAGCACTGACATGCGGTGGATATTATTTTTACCTATGCCAAAAAGTACTTCTGAAATTAATACTACAATCAGGATAACTCCTTTTGTTGTTGGAGTATTTTAATTTCTTGTCGATTTTTTAAACAAAAGATCGATAAAATCATCAAAATATGCAACTTTAAAGTGTTCGACATTCCCATTTTTCCACGAAATGTTACATAAGTATTGGTGTACACAACAGATGTTCTAGAGTCGTTTACAGTATACCTTAGAGTCGTTTACAGTATAACTACGACAAAATTAGGTTTTATTATTTTTTTTAAATTAATTGAAATAATCTACCATAAATTCCTAAAAATTGATAATACTGTTGAACAATAAAAGATCCGACAGGTTCCACATAAAAATATGAACCATCTGCAATGTGACATGGTTCTGTTTTTAAGTAGAACTTTTCAACCAAAGTGAGTACAAACTCATCGCTCTGCTTTATAATAGAGCCAATGTCCGATAATATTTTTAGTTATTTTCATATCCCCGACCAAATGGCTCAATACATTGAGTGTTTTGCCTTCGGAGCGGGAGGTTTTGGGTTCAAGACCGACTGGGGATGAAATATGAAATGTTTTTATCTAGTATGTTGATTTGAATCTGAGGCCGGGTGGTTGGATTGCACTTTAAAACAGACTTAATAATGACATTAACTCTAAAATGGCAATACTTAAAAAAATAACGTTGAAATTGCGAGCATTTGTAATGTTTCCGTAAAAAGAACACCTGCTGCTTTGATCCATAAAAAAGAACTTTTTATGTCAATTGAGATAAATGTATCAAGAGGCCTAAAGAATTTCGGGCGCTCTAGGGTGCTCGCCCTCTCTAACACTAAACTAACTAACTAACTATTTTCATATGTGTTTAAAATTATATTAGGAAAACTGTCGCTGTTATAAATAAGTTTTAGTACTTGCGCTTATACCTCAATTAAATTTTCTTTGAAAATATTTGTTCCTGTAAACGCAATTCTTTTGTTGTTACAATTTGGTGGTCATACAACCAAAACCAAAACTGAAAGGAAGACATGGGCATACGGAGGCCCTAAATTTGAAAGAGGTGAGCTAATCTAGTATACCAGATGACTCAAAAACCGAGAACGGTGTTGGTATAGGCGTGTACGGGCCAAATTTAAGGTTCTGGTCAGCCTTAGTCTGACTAAACTGATAACTGCAGCTACCTTCATCGGTCCAGAACCATTCTGTGGATTGTCTAAAGGAACAATCAGAAGGGCAACAATGGACTGGGAAGAGGGCGAAAAGCGGTCCCACTGGGAAACCATCCCTGGTCAACAACACGCAACAAAAATCAAATATTCGCATTCACAACAAAGAGCTGACAAACTGCTTAGGCTTCATAAAAACTGTCTCAGAATTTACACTGAACTATTTACAGGTCACTGCCAATTGAGATATCATCAAAAATCGCCAGAATACCTGACCCTTTATGCCGCTCCTGTCTCTAAGAGGACGAAACAGCGGAACGCATACTCTGCGATTGTCCAAACTTGGCCCATAAGAGGTTTCGCCACCTAGGAGGGTACATTTTGACTCCAAACGACATCCGACAGAACAGCCCCTCTCGGGTACTCTACAATAGATCTTTTAAGTCTCAGTGGTGAAGGGTCAATAGCTCTACAGCCCCCTCCTAACCTAACCCTAACCTAATGTAAGGGGGGCGGTGTGGTTGCCTAGTTAGATGACGCATTTTTGATTATTCGTTTTTTTCTTATTTCTTTATAGTATTATTCAGGATGGTAATATTATTATACTATATTTAGCATTAATTAATTAAATAAATTGGCAAAAAAAAGACTCCTTAATAATTTTTTTTTCAACTGAAATTTACTACCCAGTCTCACCTACATATATACATATTTATGTATAGAGACAGTAATTACTAAATAAATATAGAAAACTACTCTTTCAAATGCAGCAAACTATGTAATTAAGCAGAAAACTTGAAATTTTAATGAAATTGCTTGGTTTCTGATTACAGAAAATCCATAAGGTAGGAATCCGTAAGGTACTAATGTACTATACATAACAATATCAAACCAAACAATAAATCTATGCAAATTTTGAAGAAAAAATCTTGTCGACAATAATGACTCTTTAAACTAAAATTATAATCCTTAGAAGAAAAAAATATTAAAATTATAATGGTCATCCTATTACACAGTATACTAGAGAATCAACTTACCTATTACTTAATTGGCATAAAATAATTTCACCAGGGGATGCTAGCTACATATATTGTATCCTTTCTCTATCTATTTTCTATTATTATTTCTATTTTCAACAAAAATAACTTCTAAAATGTAAATCCCTCAACAAAAACTAATTAATCTAAACCAATGATCACACGCAGTGAGATAAATCCATATTTTTTTTTCTATAGAAGGGTCAAAATTATCGTCACGCAAGTATTCTTATAATAATAAAACTTTAACACCTTTTTATAATATTTAATAACGGCTCACCTGGAGATTTAATAAAACCACATAATTTTTTTGAATTCTGTGGTTTATATTAACCATCATATATTTTTGGAATAAAGCTACCTTAAACTTTTTGGTAGAAAAATGTTGAAATGACAGTAAAGACACGATTTGAAAAAAATGCCAAATATCTTAAATTGATCTTATAATCAAAACTAGTTAGTAGGTATGTCATTAAATCACGCAAAAAAAAATCAATATTTTTGATAAAATGTATGGTAAAACACCGGCCATCTTTTTACTCCATTCTAAATCACAATATAAATACATCTTAATACAATAGAAATTTGTGCAAGGGAGGCAATATACAAAGCTTTCGTGTGACGGCGCTTTTTCAGATTATCAAGAAAACAATATCTCAGCCCCAAAATATAAGTCTTATTTTATGACATTTTTTCGGTCTGAAGCATTTTGCGATTTTAGTTTAACCAACATATTATCCTGTGAATAACAACACAGTGATTGATTTTTGTCAATATCACATTTTTTTCGATTATAACAAAAGTTCCTCCGCTTTGCGATAAATCATACGTTTTATTTACGAAAAGAAGGAAAAATCTTGACTTTTATTAAGGGAGTTTACCGCTTGAACGATCACTTTGTTATGATTCTGCTGTTGCTCACTGACTCGATGTTATTGATTTTGTTATACCAGTTAATACGATATCGATGGGTATCAATTTGAATATATATTTATATCTATGTATGTATGTAAGACGTATATACATTTATACATATATATTAGATAGAGGTACATACTGTGACATTTACATCAAATGCTCTATTGGGCACATTTTGTCTTATGTTCCTTTTCCTTGTGATTATTATATACTTATATCACAGTTAGAAGACGATATCATTCAGCATTATAACAATATTCAAGAATATTTGGTTTTTGCTAAATTTAGTATATTTGACACTTTTGATAGGTCCATGAAGTATAATAATTATGGACAATTATACAATTATACATATAGAAAGGATTACTACGAGTATTATGATTTGTTATTTTTGTACATAATTTGCAATGGAGACTGTACTCTAAGAAAAATATATTAATTATAATAATCATATAGTTAGAAGTTGCTAATTTCTATTTACGTTACTGTCATTTTTCAATTTTATTTACCTACTATTTTTATGTATGTATGTATGTATATGTATATATAAATTTGTATTTAACTAAAATCAAATTTCTGTAGATGTGGAAATAATTTAAGTGTCCTAAACTTAGTAGATAATACTTTTTTCTACAATTTATGATAAAAAATTTAATAAAAAAAAAATTATTTATATTTTGACATTTTAACCCTAAAGCGCAAATTTTTTTTATAACAAAAGCGCAAGAGTGAGTTTACAATTGTTGTGAAAAAAATGAATAAATTTTTTTATTAATTTTTCTATAAAACTTAACAAACTCAAAAATAGTAAAAAAACTCCGGTTCAAAAAGTTTTTCCTATAAAAGTTATAGGTTTTTTCTTGCTCTGCGGAGTCAAACGAACTCCGTTTTGCGCTTTAGGGTTAAATTTGAGCGAGAAAATTAAATTTAGCTCTTGATTCATCGATATGTTTTATGGTATTTGTTTTTTTACGTGGTAATAAATACCGTACAGTCGAGATGTGACATTATGTCTCAACTAGACTATATTATTCATGGAAAATACAAAATCTCTCTCTTTCTTTTCTTCTACAATTTTATATTTTCTCTTTTTTGCGATTTTTTACCATTATCGCCAACAGTAGCACTAAATTAAGAAAACAAAATAAAAGCGCTGCACGACAGGGTGACCTCAGTAATTTTTTATAATATACAATAATTATATATAAAAGCATCCAGTTTTATTCCTATCTGTGTTTAAAATTTTGACATTTGAGTTTATTTTATCTCCTCGATATAAAATGTAAACAATTTGTTACCATTCAAAAAAAGAAAAGAAAATTATTGAACTCTCGTTAAATTCTCCTTCATGAATGATGCAGAAAGCAGTGTCGTTGTAGCATGATTTTGAGATGGTTGAATAATATACTCTAGATAAGGCATCAGAAACAAATTAGTTATACATATAGCGACTAACATGGATTTCCTAAATATGGTCTACTAACAAGAAAAGATTTGGCATAAAAAATGTTGAGAAATAATTGAAATTGGCATTCTTCCATCTGTCCTCTGCAAACTCCAAGCAATAATGCTATTGATTATTTGATAATTAGCATTGCAATTGATAATGCTGAATGGTTGCAATGAGCGACGTCAGAATTTCTTCCACATGGGTTTCATTATAATCATTGGATAATTATTTATGGATCGTATTATAAATACCTTTAGTTCTCCCTGTGGGCAGACCCGTGTCTGGGCACTGCCTCCTTTTGCACTGTGCCTTTATGAACAATTTGCATACCATTTGTCAACAAAGTCATCGAAAATATGCGGGACTACTGCTTAACTCTCATCACCAGGTGAGTTTATTGAACTCTTTTCACTCTTCTGATTAAGATTTAGAGTTTATTATAGTACCTTGGACATTGCAAATAAATTTGCTTCATTACCGTAAGGTTACTTTCCATTTGTTCAGGATAAAACAACCATTATTGTAAATTACAATTTGTAATGATGAATCATAGATGATCCTATAAGTTAAATAAACTAATGATTCTGAGTTTAAATTATGAACTACTATGGAGTCCATTGGACTAAGTAAATTAGCGGTAATTTTTAAACAAACGTTTTCGGCATTGCAGACCTTACTACAAACGATTGCATTATTTATTAGTGTTTTTGTTAGTTATCTTAATTTGCTTCTTTCCGCCAATCAAATACTGTTAATCGATAAATTTGTCCTGTTCCAAACTGATAAAAAACAACAAAAACTGATAAAAAATAATTAAAATACCTTATTCTGTTCAATTATTTAATATCAAATATTTGTCAACGGTATTTCGATTTTTAAATAAATCAGTTTGCAACAAGCAGAAACAGTTGATATTTAATAAATATGTACCATGTATAAATAATTATTAATTATCAAAAATATGTTTTTGATTGATTAAATTACATTACACAAAAATGTACACGAAATTTCACATTAAATTATTATTAAAATTTGTAAAATACATAATATAACTGGAAAAAATATTTAATCTAATTTAAATTAAAACAACGCTACGTAAAAGTTGAATTTTTAAATCTAAATATATTTCGTGTACAAAGTAGCCTTATGCATAGAAATTTTAGCAATTTAAAAAAAAACTATTCCAATTGTTTGTCACCTGTTGATTTATATTTTTTATTTTATTTTCCTAAAACTTAAAATTGGCGCCCAACACCAAATATTTTTTTTTTTGTTGAAAAGATGAAAAAAAATTTAACGATGGCATTAAATACATATTTTTATCCACTGAGAAAATACTAAATTTTATATTTAAATTTCGTTAATCATTTGTAAACATTATGACAGACACACAATTTTTATTGAATGTTTCTCTTTTCGCACAATTGAACAACATGTCTGCAAAAAAGAAAAGTTGAAAATAACGTTATTTCTTTCACAACCGAATTCCGGTTCTTGTAAATTACGTAACTTTGTCATAAAAAACAAATTTCCATCGATTCTGTTGTGAGGTTTTCTTTGGTGTCTCGTTTGTGTGTTTATGTATATAATATACCAGGAACAAAAGTTAACAAAAAAAACCTGGAGTGGTGGCTGTGTTTTTATTTCGTGAAAATTTTTCTTTTCCTTTGTTTACCAAAGTTTTCCATGTGTTTTTCGTTTGCATAAGTTGTTTTTCCTCTTTGCTGTTAGCAGATTTAACTAATAGCAACATCGGTTTTTGTTGGACATGAACATAATCTGTTTCTTCGTTTTTTTTTTATATTTATTTTGTGGTGAGAAAAAGAGCCAACGGAAAATTTTTACAAATAAGAGGTAATGGATGAACGAAAGGAAAAACTATTTTAGCAGAGTAAATTGTCGCCGCACTTACATAAACGGAATTTAATTAATTTGTGCAGGTGTATGGCTAATGTATAGTTAATTTGAGGAAAATGCTTACTCAGATGGAAAGCACTACTTGAAACGTTTACATTTAGTTGTAATTAAAAGGCAGTCAGCAAAGTGGTTAGCTTTTATTCTGTTTTTTCTGCAAATATTGAGTGGTAGGTATTTACCATTTGTTGTGATGTCTAAATTAAAATGTCCCTGCCGCATTGTACTTTGTATTTTATTCGTCTGTATATAAAATATTTTACTAACCTTATAAGAAAATACTGTAGGCAGGTAGGTATATTGTATTTTCAAAAATATTTTACATAATTCAGAAATACAATTTCGTCTTCCTCAATCCTTAATATTAAATATTTCTTGTATTAGAAATTTTTTTGTATACTCTCAACAGACGAATTTTTCTTCTTTTGTAATCAGGGCTGGTAAAAGGTTTAGAGGTCAAATTTTGATCATGCGAGAAAAATATGTATTTATGAAAATTTTGTACAACATGCTAAAATGTTAAAATAATATTTTACGTATTTAATAGAAACTTCTTTTTTATTTTAATTTTGTAAATATTTGTTTCTACAAATTTGTAGTTTATTGTCTCCTTAGATAGCACCTATATCCTTGCATCTTCGCCTCTACCGTTAGAAATGTCAAATTTGATGTGCACGATGGTACTAAACTTGTTTAGTTTCGTCGACAACGATGAATAGAAACCAATTGACTATCCAAATCAATTAATTTTGGAATTTTTTGGTTGTACTATGTTTCGTTTGCTTTATTTTTTATATTTTCGTAGCTTGAATATTACTTGCACATTGAACTTTATATATTTACATAAACACGAATTGGCAATCCATTAAACATAAAAAAAATTATCCTTATTTAAATAGTTCTGTAGCAACGTTGTAGTACGTTCAATTTTGTGAGATGGAAATTTAATCTAAAATACTTTCCATAATTATTCAAAAAAAATAAAATTTTTAAAATAATTTTACTTCATTGGAATTATTGAAAATATGTCCTATTAATTTAAGTAATATTGGTTTTACAAGAAAAATGTCATTGTGAAGAAATTCGCTTATTTTTAGGAATAATGGTACTGTACGCACAATTCTGTGAGCAACTGTAGATACATGCAGATATTAAATGCCCTTATTAAATATTTAAAATCAAATATGGACCTACTGTACTTACAAAACCATGATTTTGAAGGGGTTTTAGACTAAATGAAGCGTGCAAAAAAGTGAGACAGTTTTTTTTGGACCGTGTAACATAAAATTCGTGTCAAAAAGCGTGTAAAACAGAGTTAGCTGTGCAGTACATACATACATACATACCGACAGTCTAACAAGAGCGTGCTGTCGATAATTTTTAATATTTTCGACCAAATTTTGAGCATATTTTGGTAGTGACTTCTACATAGCCCATAATTGTCGGCATAACTGTTTCTTCGATCACACTTTCTTTTTTCGAAGTTCTAGTTTCATAATAGATCATACATTCTCTATTGGATTAGCATCTGGGAACTGAGATGGCCAATCTAACACTTGGATTTCTGCACTCTGCACTCTACACTTATGCTTGATCAAATCCCTTCCATCCGACCGTTGAGGCTTAAAACTGACATTGCGCCGTAGTTTAGAACTTAAAGTATTTCTGAGGATGTGTTTCATTTACATAGCGAAACCAATTTTCGAGTTATCGACATCACGCTGTTGTTAAACTGACTATATACACAATCAATCAAAATACCCAATCGAAAGATTGGTGTTCCATATTCTATATCCTCCTAAAATATTTTATGAATTCGAAATATGTTTGATTTTTATTTTGTACAAAAATATTTCATATGAATATTTATTTAAAAAAAAATGGTAGTACAAATACCTGCATTCAAAAATATATTATACTGCCAAATGAGTTTTTTTTAAGTATGCCTAGGTACAAAAATGCTTATATGAGAATTCGTGTAACATCGCGTACAATGAAATAATAATAATAATAAACCGTGTAACTGTGTATACAAGAGTACATCGGTATTTCATTTTCCAACCTTTTTTTTTTTTTTTTTTAGAAAAGATAAAATGCCTTTTGTGCAAAATGCACTGAAAATAGCAGCAAATTCTTTTCTACTAAAAACGTTGATAACATTTTGTAACAAATGATATATAATCGCTACGTTATTTTTTTGTTCAACAAATCATCTCTGCAGTTCTGCACATGCGACCAATATGTTGCCTCTAGTTTATGTGGTTATATATTTTTTTATTCTAGCTTTTTTTGTGCTTTTTTGCTATTACTGATATATAAAAAAGCTCTAATTTATATATATTGTCAATTTTTACAGTTCAATTTGCTGAAATGTTGGTTTTGAAAATCAAATGAAATGAAATACGTACATTACGGTATATGTATGTGTAGTGTATTGATGGTTTTTAAAGGATTTTCAATTTTTCTGGTTCACTGTTATGGGCGAAATTAATTAATATTATTTTCTGTTACCTATATATATGTATAAGAAAGGACCAAAGGAGTTGCTGGTATCATTTCGTCGAAGAAATGTGGATGAGTTTAAATTGTCGAATGTTTTAAAGCAACCCAACGATCCTAAAAATGATCGTGTCTTGTATGTATGTATGGATATGTGTCTGTGTTAGTATTAAACACTTTCCCAAAAACGAACTTTATGTGCCAAAAAAACCAAAAAGCTTCTTCAGTAATATTTTAAGGTTATCGATGATAAGAGTTCCCGCATACACTGAATATTTGAAGATCCCAAGAATGATTTCGAATATAATACTACTTCAAGCAAGACAAGACATTTTCTCTACAGAGAGTACTTTACATATATTTATTTAATTCTATCCAACTGTCTTATACATAATTTCATCCACACTAAAAAATAGAAACAAAAAATCAATTACAATTAGTTAATATTGAACCCAAGACAAAATTTCACTAAAAGTACTCTTATAGTGTAGAAGTTTATACTGAGAAAATATATACTGCCATAACTGAGAAAATATATACTGCCATCAAGGTTAGGTTAGGTTGGGGGGGGCTGTAGGGCTTTTGACTCTTCACCACTGAGACCTAAAAGATCTATTGTAGGTGCCCCTGCTAATATTTAAATGTCCTCTTTTAGCGAGGTGTTATTAATGAATTACTGCCATCAAACTAGTTAAACCAAATTTATCAGAATATTCAACTGAACGAGTAACAGCCTCCAACTATTATTTCGATTCGAATTTCGATTTTGCCTGTTCAAAAAATTCAAAAATGTTCGAATTTTGTAAATAATTTGAGATTTTTGGATTGTCTTTCATATAGACTTAACTTTAGTGTATTATTATCGTTTTTACCGAATTGAGATATTTCTGTACACATGGAGTTTAATTAAACACAAAATGTTTTTACTAACATTTGAAAGAAAGACTTTTTGTTTGAAAACACGATTTTAAATAAATTAAATTTATAAAACAATCATTTTATTATTATTAAAAATGGATTTATTGTGTATTTTGATGTCTATTTTGTCTATGCCTATTAAAAATTATATTTATAATAAAATACTTATATTAAAGTTGACCTGTTTTCATTTAAATTGCCGCTTTTTTAGGACGAATTCGTATATTAGGTATAAATATAAATTCAAACGAGTTATTACCAATATTTAGAACGACATGCCTGATTATTGCCTGTGTCATACCACCATATATACTAGGGCGGATTGTTTCTATATAAAAAAATTTAACTTGTATTTTTAATGATGTATGTACTGTACATATAGTGCGGAAAAGTTACAAAATAATATTTAGAAATTAAAAAAAAAATAATTTTTGGCTTATTTATTATAAGATTCATCAGTTTTTATGCGGTGTTTAAAAGGTTTTTTTATATTTTTTTTAATATATAATATAACCATAAAAAGTTTTTTTTCAATTTATAATTTTGTAATAAGAGACCGTCAGAATCGACATTTTTTAAAACTTCAAGACGTTTAGGGGGCGCTGAAAGAATTAAAATTTAAAAAAAAAATATAAAGTTTTTCGAAATCACTATTCCCAACTTTCGTATACTAAGGCAATATCGATTTCAATAAAAGTGCATTTCGATCTGCCCTAATATAATGTACACCCAATTCTGTTTTTACACCGTAGATACGTTCCAGAAAAAACCGTGTACATATAAAAAAAAAGACATGAAGTATACATATATAAAAATAGAGGATCCTTAAAACCCAAAAAAACATCCTTAAAACCCAAAAAAAAGCAAAAATAACTTTTTATTTTACAAAAAATTTTATTAAGAGATTTTTTACTCTCGATAGTGTAACACATTTCTTGATTAATTGATGCGCAAAAAGCTAAGAGCTAACTTTTTATATTAACACTAATGTTTGTTTGTTGTACTGAGCTAAATATATCTAGAAAATTACGAGTAATATAATTTTTTTTCCTTAAAATTTTAATCAAACCGATTTTTAAACCGTGCTATTTCGAATGAAATCGTAAAAAAACGGAATTGAATTTATTTTTCTAGAAACCGTGTTATTTCAAAACCGTGTAAAAAAAAACGTGTAAAAACAGAGCAGGGTGTACATGTTATTTATTCGAAAAATAAAAATAATATTGCTTAAAAAGTATTTAATTGCATTTGTGTCACAAAAAGAATTATTTCATGTTTTTTTTCAATTTATTTTTAATATTGATATTAATATTGCAACAATTCTTCGTAACATAATTCTTCGCCTAGAAAGCTTAAAAATTAAATTTTAAAATCTTTTTTTGTAGTTTTCATTGTAGTTTTTGAAACTCTGAAGTCTTCCACTTCCAATAAGTTTTGTCATCAAATGTAGATATAATCCTTGTTAATACATATAACCCTCAACAACAAGACAATCTTTATGTTTTTCGGATTTAATAAAACGAAGAGACATACATATTTAAAATTTCTGTACCCTTTCAATGTCAAAGTTTGAATGATGAAAAATGTAGGTAAGAAAATGGAGAAAATAAACAAAAACAAAAATTTAACTTTTCTTTTGTAATACGCGGAACAACAGAAAAGTTAAATATTTATTTATTTTTTCTCCTATATACATAATAATATAAAAATAAATAATAATATAAAATGATGGATCCGATTTTTTAAACCAAAATTTAATAAAAAGCAAAAAAAAATTAATTAAAATTGTGTTACGAAGAATTGACGTAATGCCTATTGTAAGATATTGACTTAAAACAGCAAAATATAGGTCCTTTAAAATACACCTAATCCTTTTTTTAGTCGACTCCTTTTTACGCGAATTCACTTTACCGCGATTTGTTAGTGCTGCATGAATCCTTTTTTGTGCGATCTCTTCACTTTCACTATTATTAAAAAAGCTTTAATTTAAATTTACCTCTAAAATTAGATTTGAATCTAAAATCTAGTATAAATTTATGAAATATTTTTACCCGACGATTTGATGGAACCGATAATCGCGTAAAAAAGGATGAGGTGTATAATATGCATTCATATGCTTGTCGTTGTTGGTTTCGATCCTAAAATCTAGCGCTGAATAAAAAGACAACACAGAAAATCTAAATATTTTACAAATGAAAAAACATGTTTGAAATAAAATACTTTAAACATTAAGATAGAAGAGATATTAGCCGTGTATTGTTATTGAGTTGATAAAGTAAATAAAAGAAATTAATTTGTAAAAAGATAGGTAACTATCCAAGAATTTTTCAGATCTTACTTTCTTCTACTCTCCCACAACTGACAAATAGCCCAGAGTTCAATATAAATAGCATTAACCCTCCGATCAGAGCCAAGTTGAACTTTGGCCAGACTTTTTCGATTTTTGACGTTTTGTAACATTTTTTTCTCACTTGTTAGAACATAACGTTTTTATAATTTCCTCAAAGTCGATGCGGCGAACGTAATGGGAGCAAAAACAGCATGAATTCCAAAATATACGATTAATAGTGGCATTTTTTTATGTTAAACCCGGTTTCATTTTTGAAACACTGCAGACCTGCAGACCTACCTAAAATTCATCCAAAGTTCAATTTCGTTTGTTAATAATTATCTTTGTTTATTAGTGTTATAGTTGTTAATTCTTGCATCATTCACACTAGTACATATATCCACACTTAAATATACACCTTTGTCTGGTATGTTTTGTCTGATATATAAGGTCTGCACAGACCTCAATGCACCACTTACCGCTTCTGGGCTGTCGCACATCGAAAGGTTAAAGAGACAAACGGGATATAAAGAAAGGACCTGAACTTCTACTATTTTTTTGATTATAGTAATTACCAAGTACATATATAGGTAACAGAATATTTAATGTTATAGATAAATACATATGTACTATATAGAAACTCTTCTTATTATATTATAGTCTCAATTCCCTTTTAATCGATATCAAATCTAAGATATTTACGTACATACGTTCAAAACAATAAACTTTAATTTCTTACAATAGAAAGTACCTACCATACACAAAGTTTCCTCCTGGGGGTAAAATTCCTTTATCCTTTTATCTAACTTAACTAAGTACCTATGTATATATACTTACTTAAATGTTTCGATTAAGTCTGAATTGTGTATAAGTATATAATATGGGGATTGCTTAAAATAAAAGTCATGCTCATGATTTCGTTCAATATTAAATTATGGGTCTTTATTTGTATAAACAATAGCACACTTTCGCATTTTTGCTTCCCTTTTAAAATCACACTCAACATCACCATCATCAATATTCAATACCTTAAACCACTTAACTAATCAGAGGCTTTGTTTAGGAATTGATTTAATTATGTATTCTAAACGAGTGCTGAGGTTACGATAATTGCGTACTATATACTATATACACTTTCTAGCAGAGGCAGCTGCTGAAGATTTGCTTTTCCCTCATTTTCAGTGTGAATAGTACAAATTGCTGAATTCAATTAAGAATTGAGAGTAGAGGCCAGCACGTATTTTAAGCTACTTCCAATAGAAAATATTGATTATTGGTAGAGTGCCAAAGACTTTTCATGCATATTAAACAGATTTGATTTTTCGTTATTAAACTTGAGTAATGTTTTTCTGCTCCTTTTAGTCCATCTAATTCAAAATGTTATTATGCAGTATATAATATTATATATAAATGTAGGTACCTACATACATACAAATACATATATATAGGCAGTATATATGTATAACTGTTAGCGAACAGTATGGTTCAATTTTTTTTAAGTGCTTTTAATGGTGCGACAAAGAAAATTTGCTGCCTCCGGCTGAAACTGAGTTAGCAGAGAAATTTCAACCTAAACAATTTATTCTTTTAAAAATATCGTAAGTATATAAAGCATGTGTGGGTTTGACTAGGAAAACATTTATATATAATTGCGTCATAACCTTTATATGGACTTCAACTTCAAATGTTTATTTGTAGCTCAATATCTACCTACACATTAATTAATTTTTTGTTTACATTGTTCTTTTTCATGTTTAGGGTAAATTTGGTCGACTTAAGGTCCTGACACATAATTTTTAAATACGAGTTTTTTCCAATTTAAATGTTCATTAGGTACTTTAAGTTTTCAGATATATACAGGGTGGCCGGAAATTAGGGTATCACTTATTTTCTGTGAATAATAAAACACAATTAGAATATTAAATGGAATTCAACTTTTTTTTAATTATTTAATAATACAGTAATTTAAAAAATATATTAATATTTGGTATGACCTCCTTGGTTAGCAATACAGGCCTCGATTCTGTCTTTAAAAGATTCGCATCGGACATATGTATAACTCTTGATTCCCATTTGTTCCATTCTTCTTCAACCCGATCGATTAGTTGTATCCTATTTGTCGGTTTTGGATCTCGAAACACTGCATTCTTTAATCTTGACCAAGGATTCTCAATCGGATTGAGATCTGGTGAGTTACCGGGCCAGTCCGCCCAAACTGTTGAAAGTAATTTCTTAAACACTCAATGCGTGCATTAAAATAACATTAGATCGTCGGAGAAACTTTTGTCAGTGATGTAGT
>JANSTT010017472.1:0-60630 GCA_026745375.1 Platyura marginata
GGGGGGGGGGGGGGGGGGGAGAGGGGGGGGGGGGGGGGGGGAAGGGGGGGGGGGGGGGGGGGGGGGGGGGGAAAAGAGAGACAAGGGTGGGGAAAAGTGGAAGAAGGGTTGGGAAGAGTGGAGAACGTTGGGGAAAGGTTTGAAAAATGAAGGGAAGGGTAATTTTGTGTGGAAGCCCCGTAGGTTAACTTAGCAGCCTTTTTTCTAATAAGAGCTTTATAAGAGTATTTTTAGACTTACAACTAATTTATAGTTACAAGTTCGATTGTAATAAAAGTTAGTTCGAGTCATTTTACTTTTCAACCCTTCCATGTCACATTAGCATATTACCTATATAAGAAGAATCTTTAATATAAATATGCAAATAAACAAACATACAAGATGGAATCCACGGAGGGTTTTTACATTTACATAATTTTCTATATCAATTTAGAAAATTACTCTTAATAAAACTGTACCTGACCTTCCTAACAAAATTTATTGTTTAAATAATATTGCAATTTCAAGTTCCTGATATTACTTTGTATGTACAAACAACATGCCCAAATCGATTCTTTGCAATCGCAACTGTAGCGATAGCACAGTCTAACTTATCTGTATTCTTATCATTTTTGCACACCAGAAATAACTTTTGATTTATAAATTTTTAACGTACCAATTTTTTTATTTTTTTTTGCACAATCAACTACAGTACCAATAGCACACCTGTATATGTGTGTGGTGTGCGCTTATATATAGAGAGGTTAGTTGAAATGTTTCGTCAAAACAGTTTCTAGCCGAGTAACGATCACAACAAGTGAAGTTTTAAGATTTAATTCAATTTATTCGAGAGTTTGAGAAAACAATTCAAAATCATCAAAATGGGTTGTCCTTCATGTGAAAAGAGTAAGTTTTGGGTTTCATTTTAAAGATCAGATCAGTAATAATAATTTTCTTTTTTTTCTTCAAAAGATTGCAAATGCAGCTCAACCAAATGCTGTTCGGGATGCAATTGTGATACAAACTGCAAATGCCAATGCAAAACTGAGGCCGATGGAAAGAAGGGTTGCTGTTCAAAGTAGATGGAAATGTTTTTTTTTTTGTTTCGCGGATATAATTTTCGAAAAAGTACCAATGTTCAGCTAAGAGTTAATTTATCAATGTTTTTGTGACTGTCTTGATTTTATTTTGATTAATAAATGAACATTTGAAAAAATTACTTTGTTGCTTTTGTGCTAGTACTAAAATTTAAAAAAAAAGCTATGTGTCAGACACGAATCTTACTAACATGTAACAGAAGGAATGCTTCCGTACACAAATAATCAAACGTTAAATAAATCTTTACATAATTAAACAAAGAGTTAAATCTGCAAGTTAAATAATAAATTAACAAATCTGATAGTGTCCCATTATTCTGGGGCCTACTCAGCAAATATGAAAAAATGATAACTTTCGGTATAATCTAAATAAGCAACATAAAAATTGTGTGGACAGTATAATTTGGCAGTAAGTACAACAAATATTTTCGCTGCAAAGAAATAAATCGGCGATACAAAAAATAATTCGAGGCTAAACTTCTCTAAAAGATGCCGGATATATATATATATATATATATATATATATATGTGTGTGTGTGTATGTGGGGTTGATTCAATTCAATTTTCCAGTGTCAGTGGTTATGTGTATTGTGCGCAGAAGAAAACTGGACTATAATGCCTGAAAATGTCAGAAACCCCAAACCAATCTTAATTAAATTATAAAAAAAACCAAATAAATTAATTTAGTGTGATTTCTAGTGCCTAATATTATTTTTTTTTTGATTGACTTACTATGTTCCGAATGATCAAATTTCTTGTATGGGAGAGATGAGGTGTGATGAAGATTGCCCTTGTGATGCGACGACAGATTATCTGATGTATGAACGCTTGTTGCTTTGTTTTGCATTTCCTATAACGGGGATTTAATGGAATCATTAAATTGTTTTTTTTTTCTTTTTTCTTCTAATGAATAAGCAAATTATTATTATTTTCCTAATTGCTTGTATACATCGCTCTACCCTAAATACACAATTATTTTAATAAATTTAAATGCAACCATACCACACAAATACAAAATCATTTCACAAAACTTTTAATTAAGAAAATAAAAAGCGTTAGATTAGTGTGCTTAAGCGTACCGTTTACTGAAGACTTAAATTATACCAGCCACCCTTCGCAAAGTACTTTTAGTTTTTAGTCGATCAAATACAATCGAGTTTTTAAAAGAAATTTGAAAAAAGATCATTTGAAGCATTGTTGCATTAGAAATAAAATCGAAAAGAATCGCAAATATTATTATCAACGCTCGATTTGTTTGTGGAAGGAATAGCAAAAGGTGCATCGCAATTGGGCGTCAAATTGAAAAGACTTTTTAAATCACAGACATAATAAGCAAAGAAAATTAATAAAATTACATTTTACGCCACAATAGAAAAAATAAATCTAAAAACAAATTAAAAAAAAAATAATCAAAAAGAAAAATTATGTTTTAAAATTTAATTACATTTTTTTGTACAGTCTTTTTTTCCATATTTGTTTCATAATAAAAATATACACAGAAAACATTTTGTCTGTTTTTCAAATGTTCCATTTTCTCAATAATAAACGTAAACACACACCCCTCACCCTCATACACCATATTTACATGGACCATATAAGTAAAAGTATTTCTATATGGTACTTTAGTACGAGATATTTAGATTTTAAATTTCTTGCCACTGAAGTGTTTCGCATAAAAGCCAAGATATTATTTGTTGTTTGCGAGTTACATTAGTAGTTTAGTGCTAAAATGAGAAAAGGATGAAATTTCAATGTAACCTAGGTATTTATATGTATGTAAGAAATGTGTAAAATATGTTTTAAGAAAAATTTAAACGATAAATGAAGCGCTCGGAAAGAAAATTAATAAAAACTAAAATTAAATTTTTTTTTTGGAAAAATTAAAATCCTGAACGAAACCTCACAATAATTTTTATGTGAATTGGGTAAAATATTCAATTTTTTTTTTAGTACACATTTTAATATTTAGTACTATTTTAGTACACATGTTAATGTAATCTTTTGTTAGGAACTTATTCAATCAAGACCAAGAGCATAGTATTTGAAGGAACTTTTTTAAATAAAAAACCCAAAATACTAAATCTAATCTACCATAGTACTAAATAAATATTAATTTCATATATTTGGATTTTATTACTATTTTTTACCTTACAGTCGAATATTAAATATAATTTAGTGGCTGACTTTTAAAACCCATATTAGTACTAAAAATTTTTCATTTTATTATTTCTATCCCACTCTAAATTTTTAAACAATTTTTTTAGTACCAATTTACAAACATTAATTGGACCCAGTAACACCAAAAAAAATTTAGAAAAAATTCATATTTTTTAAAAACAATGGAATGTCAGGTGACTTGAAGAAAAAAAATGATAGTAATGTCTCGCTAGAAATGGAAAAATATTTATTAAAAAAGTAAAAAAAAAACCCAACATCAAATAACGAAGACTTCTCAATACCTCAACATATGTACCGACGTAGAACAGGTCCACAATTATTAGAAAAAAATGGACCAATGATAGCTTTAGTAGTCTAAATCTAAAGTCGACAAAATTGGAGAATTTTCTTGACTGCGGCATATCGAATTTCTCATCTTTAATTTCAACTATATATGTATATACAAATACAGATATACATTTAGGTGATAAATAGGTTTCGGACAATTTACAATTTATCTATTACAAACAATTTATGGCCACTTTATTTCATGGACAATCTAGTCATTTTTCTCGGACAATTTCCAAACGAATGGCCAGTTTATGTGTTGGAGAATTTACATATTAGACAATTTATCTCATCTAATAAACAATTAGGTGATAAATAGGTGTTCGGACAACTACAATTTATCTCTCATGGCCAATTTATTCCATGGACAATCTAATCATTTTTCAAAATCTGCTCATATCTTGGACAATTTACAAAACGAATGGCCAGTTTATCTGATGGAGAATTTTCATATTAGACAATTTATCTCATGGAGTAATAAACAATTTCCATATGTCACAAACAATTTATCCGACGAGATATTTATCGAATAGACAAATTATCTCACCAAGAAATTATGTCTCGGACTATTTATGACATAGACAATTTATCTTATGAACTGTTTTATTTCACAAACAATTTATCTCATTATTATCTAAACTTGACAAGTAATTTATCTCATGATTATTTATCTAGTAGACAATTAATTAAATGACTAATTTATCTCCATGAAAATTTATCTGATAGACCATTTTATCTCGCGGACAATTCATACCACAATCAATATCTAGATTAGATTTTGAGAAAGGCTGATCCTTTACAGTCCCATAGCACTGCGAACTTTTTTTTTTAACAAATCTATTGTACGAATCAATATCTAACGGGTCAGCCCAAAGATAAACTGTTCAATTATTCATCATACAACAAATTTCGTTTTTAGAGCATATTTTCCCTCGATATCAGGTCTTTGCCGAATTTTTCATCTTTAGTTGAACACGGTTTTTATAACAGTGATATCGGATAAACTAGAGAGGACCTAAACAATTTTGATCTCATTTCAGATTTTATAAAAATTAAATTTAGAATAACTTAGTACATAATTAGTTCTACTTTAATTACCAATTAATTCAAAAAAAAAAAAAAAAACAGAACATGCAAGTTATAAAAGCAAAATGCATCTTTATAACTAAGATTAGTGACTATTATTAGGGTGCAATAGATGATCTAGTGACTTATATATATTATTATATGTAAATAATACAATAAATGATTTCAGATATGGGTTTTATATGTAGCATCATCATAAAAGCAACAAAACTAAACCAAAATCTTTTTTTTTTTTTTTATAACTTAGAAAAGAAGAAAAAATAGAATATTCACCTGCAATTCTTTGAGTTCTTTCATAATTTGATTAACATCAAAATCACCATCTTTATTGTTATCGGAACCAATTACAATTACCGAATCGGATTTTCGTTTTGTATCCTCCGTACTATTCACCATTTTATTAATAGGCTTTGGATGATTCATTGTATTTATTTGTGGTGAATTACTACGACTATTGTTGCTATCCTTTCGATATTTAATTTTATTAATCGTTCCGACAGTTTTACATTTCGATGGATGTTTTCGATGTTTCGTATCGATCATTGGTTGTACACCAATAAATTCAACATCATCGCTGCTGGAACTATTTATTTCCTCAATCATTGGTGGTTCACTACAAATTGGTTTTGTGGTTGATTTTTTCAAATTATTTTGCTGTACCATTGATGTACCACTAATTGTACTACTACTACTATATTCAAATGCATTAACAGTTTCAACCGATTTGATTCTGATTTGACATTCATTGCCCGCTGAATTTGAGCTATTTGTGCTGGCTAGAGTTTGTGCAGCGGCCGTATTTAGTATGTCATTTTTCGTTTTAAGATTGTCTAAATTTATAACATGTGTTAGCGTATTATTGTCATTTGTTGTGGCAGTATCAGACTTCACAATAATGGAATGATTTACAGATGCTGATGCAGATGATATTATACTGTTAATACTATGATCAGTGGACCGTTTTGGTGGTGATACATAATCGTTAGATGCTGTTAGCTTAACATGTTTGCTATTACTGTTGCTGGTTGTTGTTGAATTTGTTGTAGCTGTTGTTTTTGTTGCTGTAGCATTTGTTTTTGTTGTTGTTGTTGTTATTGTTGTTGTTGTTGTTGTTGTTGTAGTAGTTGTTGTTGTTGTAGCATTGGTTTTTGTTGATGTTGTTATTGATGTTTCCTTATTTTGATGTGTACTTTGGATAGACTTAGAGATTGGGATAGACTGAGGTTGAGAAGGCTTCGCTAAGGATTCCACATTTGTTATTATAACCTAGAAAAGAAACTCAATAAAGTAAAATTAATTGTCTACTACTAAATGTTGGGGTCCATGCTATTAACTATATATAGGAACAATTTCTGATTTAGGTTCTTAAATTCTATTAGGGCCTATATGGACAGGGAACTATTTTTTTGGCAATATAATAAACGAATTTTCTCATCTCAATCTCAATCTCCTTTTTTGGCTATCGAACCTCCGTTCTTAGGTTATCTATCGTTCAACACAGCTTTTTCTCTCGTAATTTTTTCTCAGTGTTTGTCTGTTTTACGGTTTTTATCGCGCTCTTTTATAAATTTTTTTTTTGTGTGTGTAGTACGGATCATCATCATCATTATCATTATCATGAGAACGTTTGGCATTTCACAAGGGAACATAAATAATTCATAAAAAGCCGCCATCTTAACCTCATCGTCCATAAAAATGTTAATTCAATTTTTTCCTCTTTGTCTGGCTTTAGCTAATACGTTGCGATGATTTTTTTTTGTGACGATTTTTGGAAGCTCTCCAAATATTTCTTAGTACTCCGAAATGGATTTCTAGCTTTTTGAACTCATAATATCACATAAGATTCGGATCTTCCTTAAAATTTTAAGAGTAAAATTTTCAGGACTCAACCATCAAGTAAATTATGGGTAGTAGGTATGGTTTAAAAATACAATTTTGGTTAAATTAAAATGATTGAACCTGATTTGACGCTACAACTCTAAAGGGTCGGTACATAATTTAATTTCGCTTCGATTTAATGTTAATAAAATAAGAAACAATTATTTTGGAGCAATTTTGAAAAATTCAAAATGGCAGAGAAATATTATACATGGCCACCTGATATTTGGTTAATTTATTAAAATGGCGCCCAAAATTTAAGAGGGACCACAAAGCATTATTTCTCCCTTTGAAATTGATTAATAATAGAAGAAAAAAAATTATTTTTCGGCAGCCATATTGTATCTCTCCGTCATTTTGAATTTTTAAAAGTTTCAGCACAAAAAAATATGATAAGGACAGCGTGCGATATTTGAAAATTCTCTGTTCATTCAAACTCACCTTATTCTGTACACTAGGCAGTGGTTTTGTTGTTAGATCCGTAGCACCAATCGGCGTTATTGTAAGGCTGTTGCCGAAGGAAGGCGTTGGTGACGACGATACCGTAACCGTTTGATCAACATATAAAGTTTCTGGTTTAACATCAGTCTTGGCCGTTGGCATTACAACTGTAACGGTTGTCTCTTTTGTTGAATGTAAAACCGAATTATTCGTTGACAAAATTGATTTTGTTTCTTTTGCTGGTGGAGGTAAAATTGGCTTTACCAGCGGAACATTATTGTTGGTGGTTGTTAATGTAGCCACTTTTTGGGTGGTTGGTAATTTTTCCTTTATCGATGCACTTTCATCGGGCTTTTTATTTTCTTTTGGATTTTTGGTCAAATTTGATTTTCTAAAAAATCAAAAAAAAAAAACAAAATTTAAGAAAAAAATCTACTAAAAATGAAAAAATGGTACAAACCTTCTTTCATACTCCTTATGAAGTTCTTCTAATTTCATCCAACCATCTGGCCATATTTTTAGCACAGATTCTTTCAAATATCTATTTACAAAATCATCAACGGTCTCCTTGCGAGGTTTAATAACATTAAACGATTGTTTTCTTGTATTAAACAATTCATAAAGTATTTCACTAAAAATTAAAAAAAAATAAAAAATAATTAAAAATTTCGCACACCAGAAAACTGAAAACAAAAACGTACCGCATTGGATCGGTCCAGAGAAATCGTTTTTTTGGATTTTTAACATTTTGCTCAGACTTGTCACCATTAGCAACCAAATTACTCTGAACACGTAATTCCGTTATCCGTTTACATTCCGCTTCATACGATGCCATTACATCTGGCATCATATTATCTACAGCTATCTTAAGTTTACTTAGTATATTATTGGTTTTTACTTCTTCCTTTTGAATGCGCATTTTTTTCGCTCTCATTAATATTGTTTGTTTCGTGCATGGTAGATGCGCTTCGAGATAATTATAAATTTGATTGCGTACATTGATGCCTTTCGTTCGAGCGGTCGCATCGATCCTAAAAATCAAGCAAAACAAAAAATTTGATTGGAAATTGAAAAATCTGTGGGAACTGTTTGAAAATGGATTTGGCACTACTTTGGATTGAGATTCTTTCGACGCTTTCTACTAACTCCAAATTCCACTGATTTTTAGAAAAATTTTCAGTTGAGGAATAGTCAAGCAATTTGTATATCAACTACGAATCCTTGGATAAAACCAAAGAGCATACATATAACAGAGAACAAAACCTTAATGGCCAATTTATTCACCTCTTGACTCGGTCAACAAATGTCGTCTCAAAATCGACTGCTAGCACTGGGCGAATGAATGAAATTGGCTAAAAACTGCATGTTTGAGCCTCAGCACTCCGAAATGCTGGTGGCAGCGAAAACAGAGTGCTAACAAACACTAGTTCCAAAATCGACCACTTACGGGTCCATAGCTATCCCACATTTATGTCCTATTTCAACCTCTATTGATAAAAGTTAGAGAGTTACAGTTGTATATGTCAAACGTGCCCGTCTCCGTTGCGAATTTCAGAATGCTGCCCAGACTGCGCCTTGAAACTTCTTCTAGATCTTTTACGATGGAGTCTCCTAGTATCTTGTGCCTTCTCTTAGCTAAGGTGCAGCTAAGGACAGTGACATATTAGGTGTTCTAACGATTCCTTAGTACCCTATTCCTGACACAGTTTCTGCACTGTTCATCGTTGATTAAACCGATCTTTGTCAGGCAGTGTCCAGTCATTATGTTAACTATCATTCTGCATTGGGTTCTGGTCTGTTTTAATATTGATTTGGTCTTATAATTTCCACATGATTTTTATGATTCTACATCTACATGCTATGGTTCTTTCCCATACATTCTTTCCCTTGTACATCTTATCGTGCAGAAGCTTTATGACATTTTGACGTGGAGGAGGTATATTTTCCGCTTCATCGGAATTTAACTTGGTCCCTTTCTTTGGAAGGTCATCGGCCGCCTCATTGCCCGTGATCCCTGTGTGTCCTGGTACCCATAGAGATTGTAAAGTTCGAAAACAATTTAGACAAGATCGGATTCATTAAATCGAGAAAAAAAAGATATACACACACCCAGAGAGAAAATGGACTATCGCGATTCTCTCTCATTTTGTACTATTCGTTTGAACGAGAGAACTGAATATTATTTCCATTTGGATTTTGGAGATTGTCGGCCTTTATTCACAATTTTCATTTGACAAATTCAACAAACCGCTTTTTTTCAAAAAAAAAAAAACTGAAATCAAATACTAATTCGGAATCTATTCAATTAATCACAATGGCAAA
Source organism: Platyura marginata (assembly GCA_026745375.1). Lineage (NCBI taxonomy): Eukaryota > Metazoa > Arthropoda > Insecta > Diptera > Keroplatidae > Platyura > Platyura marginata. Next base: position 9,309 of record JANSTT010017472.1, read on the forward strand.
GTTGTTGCCTTAGTATATACTTTGGCTGCGGCACTGTTAGAATTCAGATCGAAGCGAGCAATAAAATCCAAAATTATAGAGTAAAAAAATATGAAGAAACTGAAAAAATAGTTATTTTCATTTTACTGTGTATAGTGTGTGTGTCGTCGACATGTTTCGACATGAAACAATTGCTATCTAACACGTTCGACTCTGTTGACGGTGTTCTATAGAAATCAGTAATTCAATAATGATAAAATCAGTCAGCATTCTAATTGATTGGGATCATTGTAATACTGTCCGGATTCGATTATTTTCATTGAAATTATTTAATGTGAAAATAAGTAAGGGGATGAAAGAGAGTGGACACCAGTTTCGTTTAAAAAAGAAAAAGAGGGCAGAGGAAGCAGCATCAGAGTGCTAGAATTTGGTGAATAAATTGGCCGTAAGTTATTTGTCATACAATCGACATCGAGCGTATTAGCGTTTTTAATGTTATTTTTAATTCAGGCATTTTAGGGTGGTATTTTGATCATTTGCTTCAGGCGGCACTTAGGCTTAGCACGGCACCGTATATATCGCAAGGAAACTAGAGGTGCTTTATTTAACACTAAACGTACCGACAATTTTTTCCAAAATCGGTCAAATAGACCGAGTTCAAAAAATGTGGTTGTAAAAAGGGGTCATTTGATCACTCTGGTACGTAGTGTAGTGTTAATTCTGATCTTAAATAGAGACAAACACAGTATCTGCTTAAAAATACTTTAAAAAAAAACATCTAAAGAAATGACTTACTTGTAAAGTAATTCCATATTCGTTGCATCAAAAAAATTATGCTTTCCAGCATTGCTTGTCTTCGATGCATCGGTAATCTTATTAATGTAATCTAACAAGTCAGTTGGAAGATTTTCGGGTAATTTCATTTCAATTTGACGCTGTGCCGATGTACCATTTAGATTTCCGTTGTCTTTTTTCACCTGATCATTATCCGACGATTCGGACGATTCATCGGAACTGGATGACTCATTTTCACTATCATCGGTTGGATCAGATTTGTGTCCACCACCTTCGATCATATTTCTCATGTTATCACGTTTTGCACGTAGCATATCTTTAACCGTTGTCGTTTTGATTAGTTTTTTTGTATCTTTCCCAGAATCGGAGCCAGCTCCGTCTTCTTTCTTTTCTTTACCTTTAATTTTTTCCACTTTTCGCTCTTTCGTACAGCCCGGTTTCTCTTTGTCCGAAAGAGATTTATGTTTTTTTTCTAAATGTCCATTTTTAAGCGTACTCTTTTTCTCCGATTCACTATTCGACCCGCTACTGTCTGACGATGTAGATAGTTGTCGCTAAAAATTGCAATTTGTTTAAGAATTTATTTAACTCAATCAAAATACTGGTTTTTTTGTTTTTACTTTTCTTGGCTTAGGCATTCGCAACGCATCATCGGGTCGTTCAAAGTTAGGTAATTGCTTAAATTCGAGGGCGCCCGAATTTATATAGAATCCACCACGATCCGTTTCAATTTCATCGGGTATTATCTCGTCGTACTTTATTTACAATAAATAAGTCATGAAATTTAAGAAGAAAAAAAAATATTTTTTTAAAATGCAGGGTAACCAAGGGGAACAAAATTACCGCTTCTGTATTGTCAATAAAATCATCATTCTCATCATAACCGGCTCCTTTGTCACAATAGTCATTATTTGATCTTCCTGCTCCTTTACGACCTGTATAAGCATTGCCATATTTCCTTTCGAATTCTTTTGCTATTCGATTTACATCGTCGTCGTTCTCTTCGAAAGGATCGGAAAAACCATTGACTTTGGAGATTTTTTTTTTCTTTTTCTGTTTAAAAAAAAAATTAATTTTAGTATTTTATTGATTAATATTACATATTTTGAAGGAAGAACACTTCCTCCGAAAATCTATAATAAAATAATATTTTTGATACCAATCAGTACTAAAGATTTGTTACTTCCAAATATAAATATTTTGGGTATATATTTGGATAACAAATAAAATTCTTTAATACCGACTGAGATTAACCATTTTCCTCTTATTCTTTTCCATTTCATCCTCCTCCGCTCTTCGCTTCTCTACCACTCTTTTCTCCATTATCATACTTTTTCTCGTTTTACAACTATTGAATGGAGCCTATTTCATCTAGGGTGTTCCTAACTGCCATTTTTCCATTTTCTTCGACGAATCTGAGGATCAATCTTCTCCATATTTGTGATTCTCCATAGTTCCTTCATTTCTAATCCTGTCTGATCACCTCACACCTACTATACGCCATAAGAACTTATTTCAGATAATACAAAAAAAAAAACAATAATATTGCCAACGAGAACTATGAACGATCTCCAGGCAGAGTTAAAGGGTTCAGACAGAAACTGAATGAGTAGTAAATACCCACAAGATAAAACAAAACCCAAAATATGTTCGAAGAAATGAACAATTCGGGCAGATAAAGACTGGAGTCATTCTTGAGACATTGTTCGCATCATTCCATTGTCACTCTCAGTGATTACCCGGTCGGAACAATAAGAAATGTTTGGAAGTTAAACAAATCTAATAAAAATTCGATAAATGTTTTTGAGTCCAAGTAAATCACACGGCGAAACCGTGCTGTGAAATCTTTTTTTTTCTTCTTTAACCACCAAATAATAGAACAGAATAACCAGAGCCAGTATTTTATTTTTCTCTTAAGATTTTTGCGTTTAGTTATTGAAAAATATTTATTTGCAGACTCCCAGTGCACAGAATCAATCTAGTCATCTTTGGTTGACATTATCCGATTAGCTCATGACTGAAGGACAACCGATTAAAGATGTTCGTGAATAAAAAAAAGTTTGGACTGACATGAAATATTTAACCAAAAAAAACAACTTCCGGATAACAAAGCCAGAACTCATGGAACTGGAGGAGAGCCTTATACCGTGATGCCTCTATCAGAAATTGAGGAGGAAGTTATTGTGTCAGCCGGATTAAACTAGTCAGTACTTAGAAGGAATATCTTCAGCTAAATCATTCGGGGCTGCTCAAAAATTGTTTAAGTACTTTTACAACGTTTCCTTAAAGCCACTTTTACAATGTCTCCTTAAGCGACTTTCACAAATAAAACGTAAACAATAACAAAATAATTGCATTTTGATGTTTTTCTAATCGAATATTTTGTGTACTAATGAGTGCGTTCAATTCTTTTAAACGAAAATGTTCAATCATACAACGAAAAATCTCTTTCGTTTCATTTTCCTTTTCTTTTTTTTTGATTCGAAAGGAATTTTCGGTCAAACTCAATCATACCGTACCAGGTGTATGTTCAGCTGTCTGTAGTCAGTATAGAATATATACCACCAAATAAATGATGAATCTCTAACAATAAGATGCTATTTTAACGACACGTTGCGTTGACAACAAAATTCAACCGGAAAAATTTTAAACAGACAATTTTTCTCAATTTCAAATAACAATTCCTAAAATTTCTATTCCAACAATGTTGCATGCCTATCGACTTTCTAAATGATTATTTTTATTCATTGCTGTTGTTCCACCTTCACAAAATGAAGGGAAAGAAAAGAAAAAAGAAAAAAAAATGAAAACTGCACGTAAAAAAAACTGTTGAATATCACTTTAATAATTGACATCAACCCCTCGAGATATATTTTCTTTCATATCCAACAATAACATATCAATTGCAAAAATATAATATTTTAAAAGACATGCGTAATAAATAATTTGTTGTTGTTGTTGTTGTTGTTGTTACAATTTTAGGAAGAAAAAAAAAGAAAAAAAAAACAATCGCCATTGACGTCACTTTATTGAAAATTTTAAGGTAAAAAAAAATATTCTCTTTCCCCCCAAAATTTTTTTTTTCTTTCTTTTCTATAATAACACAACAAACCTACTTATAGGTAAGAGAAACCAAATAAGATAGGACTTATTTTAAATTGATGTCAATTTTATTATTGGGGCTATTTATTATTCAGAAAAAAATTATTTTTTTTTTATACTTATTTTAAAATGTTCCTTTGTAATATAAATTTTAATGAGAAAACTTTATGTACAAATCTGTATAATATGACATCCCAATAGACATCCTTTGTAACAGAATTTCTTTTTGTTTTAACTATCCACTGGATTGAGACAAAAAAAAAACCAGTAAAGAAGGAATAATTGGCTACGCCGATTATAATATACCCGTATGATTTTGTCCGTGTCTATTTTGTCTGTACAACAAATAATATTGAGTAAAAATGATTAAAAAACCCTAAAAATGACATAAAGTTGATGACAGCGCCATAACGGTAGGTCACGAAACTTTTCGGTCTATGAATGAAATCTTCTTTAATTTTTGTTACGCTCATTTTTCTCTAATCCGAATAAATTTCGAGTAAATGATTAAAAACTCTACAAATTACATAAAATTAATTGCAGCGCCACAATGGTAGGTTGTGGAACTTTTTTGTCTATGAATGAAATGTTTAATTTTGTATCCTCTATAATTGTTGTCATATTCATTATATTCAAATTATAAAAATTAGGTTTACATTGTACCACAGCCTCCCCTATATTTTGTCATATTTGCTGCAAAATGTAGGATGTTGGTTTATGTTGAGAGGCAAAATCTCTTGGGAAATATCAGCCGAAAAATCGGAAAGAATTAGTCAAAAAATGTAGATTTTGTAATTTTTTTTCTTTTAAAAACATGTGATTTTCCTAAGAACTCATAAATTTTATAGTGACCAGGTTAAATTGGCCCCATCAAACCAAAATCTACTTCTGTTCCGAAATTCATATATAAAATAATGGGCTGTATTGATCGGGCTATTTTATAAGAACTAGCTTAGTGATGCCTTGGGCTAGTGATGTCTTGGGCTAGTCATTTTTACCATTAAATCCAATCAACCGCTAAGTAGTCCGAACGGTAATAATTTAGACCTGATCCAGATTAAAGTGGATATAGTTTTATCGTTATAAAATGGGTACATTTGGGAAATACTTAAAGAATTTAAGGAAACGAATTTAATTAAGAAACTAAAATCGTCCAGATTATAGAGATACCTTCAATAATCCGTTAAATAGAGGCGTCCTAACCAGATTTGTTAAAGAAACACATTTTTTTTCGAAATATTGGTCACAAACTGTTAATAAATGGAACAAATGTAGCGAACTTATAGGATTCCGTATGAAACAACCCCATCACAAGATAGAATTATTCTGAAATATTTCAAAATGGCGAATTGACGACAATCATCGAATTGAAAAATAGATACAAATTTTGATAACAAATAAATGTAACTTGATTTTCGTCGTGTAACATTTACATTTGTTACCGGTAACAAATTAAGTATTGTATCTATCATTTGTTACTTTAGTAATTCCTGGAGTGCACGGATTTTACGAGTGTCTGAATTAACGAAATCGTGCATAGATAACATATTTCAAAATGGCGAATTGACGACAATCATCGAATTTGAAAATAGACACAAATTTTGGTAACAAATACATGTAGCAAATGTAACTTGATTTTCGTCGTGTAACATTTACATTTGTTACCGGTAACAAATTAAGTATTGCATCTATCATTTGTTACTTTAGTAACTCCTGGAGTGCACGGATTTTACGAGTGTCCGAATTAACTAAATCATTCAAATTTAAATTCAAAAAAGGACCGTTTCTTGAAAGCCTTTTTTCAAAATTTAAACATTTTAAAATAACTTTTTTCAATTACAGAACGCTTCAAAAGTTATTATTATTAATTGATAGCCTTGAAAAACAGAACATAAACATAAAATCGATATATCTCTGGAACGGGCTAATATTTCCCACCCATAAAGTTTTTAATTTGAACAAACCCTCATTAACCTAATTAAAGATTTTTTTTATTTGGTTCCAGGGCAAAGTCCGCCGATTTTTTCCAATGAAGAAACGGCTTTAAAAGTAATTTAATCATTCTTAATACTATAGAACTTACTGCTCACAGCAAAGGGAGTTTTAAAGTTTTACGACGCAAGGTTGGGAGAATTTGACGAAAAAACTTAAATTTCCGTCTATTTACTTTATTATCTTGTAGAATCCTTATCCTTATCAATAAATATATTTCGAATATATATATTATATCCCTCGATTTGCACGGTACTTGATTTACACGGTTTGTAAATTAAAAAAAAAAATCCTTTATTTTATATTGAACGCGCTCATTCCATGTTGTGTCTCGTTTTACACGGTTTCGATTTACACAGATTGATCGTGGAACATATCTACCATGTAAATCGAGGGATGGGTGTATATCAAAATTACCCACGCTATAACCGCGGGGGTATGTTAGGGGCCTCAAACCCATCATATGCATGATATGTCAAATTCTTCGTCCTCTCCAAGTCCTATAAGTTTAATGGAATATTTTGCCTAGCCTTGAACAATTATTCAAAAAATCGCTAAAAGTGAAACTTCAGATCTTCATACGTACCATTTTGAAAAACTAAAAAAATATTACATTTTTCGGATTTGGAAACAAATTGGGGAGATCGAGAGCCTCTAGCATGAAAAATTGTTTTACAATGTATTTTTGGACAACTCTAATGGAGCATAATTACACCTCATACCGTTTCTGTCTCGAAAAGTAGCCCCACAACCCCCCCCCCACCCCATAACCAAAACACTATGATCATATTAAAGGGCAGTTACAATAGAAATGGAATATCTTAAAGAATTTACTTTCTTTCCAACATGTAAAAGATTTCGATTACTTAGATATGGTCTTTGGAGTCTTATCGTAATTTTATTATTCAAATTTGTTTCTTTTATTTTTATTTAGTATGTGTTACAATCATATGACCCATATTTTCAACATAAATTGTAAACAATTTTTCCAATCTACAATCAATATTTGCAATACACTTTTGTTTGTTTATAGAACTAAACCAGACGTATGACCTTGTAAACAATATATTAATGTAAATAAGACATGATCAGCATTATATGCGTGTCGTTGACCTTGAACATTTTGTCCAAATCTCCACTTTTTTTTGGGTTATCGTGTAAAGAAGATCTAGATTGAGATTGTACTTCCGAAGTTCGTTCGTTTATTCGCAATTCTTTTTCAAATATTTTCAAAACAAATTATTCTTCGAAAAATATGTTCTTCACTCTACTCCTCCCCCTCCCCGCTCCCTATGTATTCTCCAATAATTTTGTTTTGGTACCATTTTTTGGCTATTTCCTAAGAGAAGGGAGTAATAGCACCGCTAACCCACCCTATGGAAAGCCTAGTTGTTCTCAAGTGGGGGTATTGTAGAAACTTAAACTTGAAACACTATAAGGAGTAATCTCTTCATCGATCCCTTTTGGTAAATAAGATTTTTACTGCAGATGTGCTATGGATGACGTTACGCCCAGAACTTATTTGAAAGAGATGGACCAGCCCAATATTCAAGTTTGTAACCAAAAAACGACTCCATTTCCCAAATCTTTTCATTGGCCACTACCTCCCACCTCCATTTTCATGTCGAAAAAAAGTCCGTGTCAAATAATTAGAAAGTAGTTACCAAGATCCCTAAGACAGTGCACTGAATAAATACAATAACTTTTCGTTTGGCTTTCTCAATAGAACACCTCACGGTGTTTTAAATGGAATAGAAGCGAAAGAAATAAGACCAAAATAAAATACCTTCAGTGTAGCTGTTTTCTTAATTACATACTTTGTTAGCAAAAACGACAACTTAATTAAATGAATAAAAAAATTAAAATTCAAATAATTTTCCATTAAAGCTTCAAAATTATTGTAAATTATGGCTCAAGCCAAACCCACTTAAATGACATATATAAAATAAAATGAGACGAAAAGTCCAATAATAATTAATTCCACACAAACAACACAAATCTATCGATTAGCATTAGAGCAATTTAAGAGCATTCCATTGAAATTCCTGTCCGACAAACCACACATACCTAAACTACCCGAATGAATCACTTTTGTTTACATCTCTTTCTTCTGTTCAAACGTGCAAGCGTCCAAGCAAAAAATGAGAGTTAAAAATAAGCCAAAACAACCATCAAAAAGGGAAGGGACCAAGCAAAAAAAAACATTATAAATGAAAAAAATTATTTTTCACTAAAAATAAACATTTTTTTAACGAATTGTTTCTTCTCCACTTTTTGAATCTCCCCATTTTTTCCTTTATTAAAAATTAATCAAAACACCCGGCGGCGTTCCTTTATTTTAATTATGACCCCAAAATTAAATTTATTTTTTGCCAAAACGAAAAATGTATTCACACTCTGCATCTGTACTGTATACAAACCACAGCGCACAGAGCCACCACACACGAAAGAGAACTGACCTAAGCACGCGGTACAAACAAGAGCGAGTGAGCATTACAGATTGTAACCACTGAATTTCCGTCCCCAATTTTTCATTTAAAAAAAGGCAATAAATTTTTTTTTATTTTTGCCACCACATTAGAAAAATTGCAATCGAATCCAAATTGCAGGGCCCCCCCATATCACGAACGAAAATATTTCAACAAAATTTTTAAACACAGCACTATTAGCCAACAAACTTAATATCCAAATTCTAAATGTGTCCATTGAAAAAAATTACACAAATTTTTTTGTAATACCTTTTCGACATGTAGCAATTTTGAGTAATTGAACTCTGGAAAGGAGTCAGCGTTGGGCTCAAACAAATTCAAGTCTAAACGAATTGTCTTCGATGTTGTAGACGCTGTTGATGAATTTTGTGGTTTTTTATTATCACTAATTGTTGTCAGTAATATACGTTTTGTATCGGACATTATGAATATTGGGAAAATTGCATTTTTTCCATATGATCACAACGCGAAAACACACATCACAAAAATTCTACTTCAAACACAAACAAGGCCATTTGTAAAACTCGCTGCGGTCTGCAATTTTGACAGCGAGCACGGCTTCGCGCGAACCCACCTAATAAACTGCAGTCAATAATGACGTTGGGTTTGTTCATCAAGTTGAATTGTATTATTAGAATTATTTTACGCAAATAGTAAGAATAGCAATAAGCAAATATAGAATTAGTTAGAAAAACACAAGAAGATGAAGAAAACATTAAAAACGTAGCAACGAAGAATAGATCGTTGATTGTTATTACTTTTTTTTCAATTAATAAGAATTTTTTGACGTTTAATACAGTGAGTTTCTCTGAAGGGACAAAACATAATTGAACCCACTATCTTATTTTTATTTAATTATTTATTAAATATTTATAAAATATTTTACTAACGTAAAGGAACGAAAGCACAGGCCCGGTTTTATAAACCATTTACTGCAACACAAATAAAGCTTAATTGCAATTTCTTCGTCTCTAAGAAATCGCGCCATCCTTCTCTAAAATGGAGAATTGAAAAAATCCAGAAAATTACCCCACGGTATTAGCTGGACGTTTACACGACGTCTGGAAGATATTGACTTCGTTGATGATATATGTCTCATGGCACACACAAAAAGAGACATGGAAGATAAACTTCGTACTCTAACGAGATATGCAAAGCAAGTTGGTCTAAAAATAAATGCTGATAAAACGAAGCTGCTACGCATTAATTCACAAACCAACTGCAATCTCTCCATAGATGAAGAAATGGATGAATTTTGTTATCTTGAAAGTGTAATAACAAAAAGAGAGGAGCAGAAGGATCCAAAAAACCAGAAACGCATATGGAATGCTAAGAAATGTCTGGAACACTCCACAAATCTCCAGAAACCTAAAATTGAGGATTTTTCGAACTAACCTGTCTGTCGATTCTACTATAGACTTGGAAAGCAACAAGTTCCATAACAACAAAACTCCAGGTCTTCGTGAACAGATGCTTACCGTGTATAATAGGTGTGAGGTGCTCAAGCAAAGTTAGAAATGAAGAACTATGGAGAATGACAAATGTAGAGTAGATTGATGTTCACATTCGTGAATGGGACTGGATCGGGCGTTTACTTCGGAAACCTAATCTAAGGAAAGCCAATGAAGGAGGAAAACAATGGATGTAAGTAAAAGCTTTGGCAACGAACAGAACGCGATGGCGACTATTTGTGGATGGCCTACTCTCCGTCGTGGAACGATAAAGGCCTGATGATGAACAATAGATAAACTATGTGAAGCATATAAAAAATTCTAGTTGATAAAGCCAAAAAATAAAATCTTTATACGACATCAAAAATAAAAAGTTTGACAGGTCTCTTTTGTACTCTTTGGGGTTAAAAATAGAATTTATTATTCTCTGGTATAAAAACTTGTACCAGTGATGTTCAAGTTTGATACTTTAAGGATTGGTAGGTACCGCGAAAAGATATTTTTGTGATTGACCTTCTTTTTAAATTAAAAAATACACCTTTTACTAGGAAATGGATGAATTGAAATAGAATAACTTCATATAAAAAAAAGACTAGCATTTTTCGTGTCAGAATTTTCATAACTGATGTCCCTACCGAAAATAAAACAATCGTATGAGATTAAAATTTATTAAATTTTGTTTAAATTAGACGGCAATTTACAAATTTACTGTGAACTCAGAGTGACGAAGATAGATATATCGCTGTTAGAGCGCGAAAAGTATTTTATTATTAAATAAATACATTTTCTGATTTGAAAGCTTTTTAATTGAAAATTGTTGGAAATTGTTATTCGTATCCGTAATATCCGGCGCCCAAATACTTGCACTTCACTATTTTGCACAATGGATAGTTTAAGCCAAAGTACTCTCTATGAAGGAGTCCGAGGTTCATTTACACCACGAACCAGACAATCGTCGGCAAGTTCTATTTTGTCCGGTCGTAAATCGTTGAGTAATTTTAATAAAAAAGGAGCTGGATCTGGGTATGTACATTTTAAATATTATTTATCTCAAAATTAGGTTGATTTAATACATATTTACGGTTACAAAAATAAAAATACATAACCTTCAAAACAGACGGTACAGTTTGTCGGGACGCTCAAATCAATCAACACAAATTGTAGCCAGATCTGAGAATAATATTGTTGAATCCTATGGATTGCCATTACCTGTACTGGTTAATGAGGCTCTAACATTTTTCGATCGAAATGCTGTAGTTTCTATTAATTGTTCATCACATGGTTGGGCTTGGGTAATATACATTTTTCCCACTTACCGGTCTTTCTTATTCTAATCAATCACGTACGATTTAATTTCAGGCTGTTTGTGGCCGCCGTCTACTTGTGTGGCAATACAAAGAATCCCATTTGAATTCGCCAAAATTAGATTCAATACGAACACCGCAACGTCGAACAACCTCTGGACAATGTCGTGAATTGACCTTGCCCCACTGTGACATCGGACACAAGGCATCGCTGATTACGGTTTTCCTATCGGATGGACAACAAATGGCCTCATGTTTGGCCATTTCACCAACTGGCGATGTACGGTATTGGCCATCAATTGCACACGATGGTTCGTCCATTGATGAGACCGGAATATTTGAAGGGCAGGAATTTGATGAGTTATTAAATATTGCACCAGTTGGATATATTTTGGCTACGACAACGTGTAATTTAGTGTTGTTACAATTGCAATTGAGTGGCGGTCGTCATACGGTTGTCTATAGAGCAATTAAGCCGCCAACTGGATTTTTAGGCGGAATTGGAAAGAAATTTGCTTCGATAATTATTGGAATCCACAGCAATCAAGATAAGGAGAATGTATGTTTGTGTTTCTTAAGCCACAGACAGTAGCAATGACGTTCTAAATACGAAATTGTTGTTATTTCAGAAATTTATAAAAATCTGCGCCGAAAAATATCGAAACAATGATTGGATTGTGTCCGTTTTGGCCGACAGATGGGTACAACGATGGATGATAACAGGAAATGGCAGTGAAACATTTCTGTATGAAGATTTTGAGATTTTCCGTAAAGTTCGCGATATTTTTCATCAGAAACTATGGAACAATCGAGATTCAAATGAGGTGGAAATAAAATTTTTGGACATGCAACTTCAGCATTCAAAATTGGTTATACTGGCGGCTGCTATTAATATGTCGCACACACCACAAATCTACTATGCCTTGGTGACCATGTCAGAAGAGGGACAAACGCTTGTTCTCAATAATTACAATCAGATTAATCACAATTCCTTTTACACGGGCAATTCGTCAACGGATAATATAAAAATGAATTTCATATTGAACAGAGGGATTGCTTATATCTATGATGACAAAACGGTTTATCAAGTTTTTACAAATGGTAAGTCTTAAACTTGCTTTAGTAAAGTCTCCCTTCTAGCGGGAATTCAGTACTGGAATCTATCCCAAGGACTTCTTCTGAATATGATGCTTCGGAGTAAACAAACATGATTTAAGTCTTTACACTAACCTATTTGTAGTTTTTTTAAGGATCTGTGACTGCTCCTTGTCTTATCAGTAAAGTAAAAATTATTCTCTGTAGAGTCCTTTTATATCGTCGGTATCGTTGCATTAGGATTTTTCTGACAAATCAGTCTAAATTGGCTTAAGTCGCACGCCGACGATGTTTTTATGTCCATGAGCTAGAGAATCCTCTTCATCACTTTGAAGATTACACAAACGCTATTTTATTATTAAAGCCAATCACAGAAAGCATCCTAAAACAATAAAACCGAACAATCAGCTGTACTGACTAGCTTATCTCTGGAACATCAGTTCCATCCAATTAGGCCTTATTTTGTGTCCCAATCTTCGTATATGTCAGAGGTTCTTATTCCATCCGTGATTTTATATTCGTTTTAAGTTTGGGTTTGTGAAGTCAGTACAGTCACACTGTTAGTTGAGAGTTTCTCTAGACCTCTAGAGAGAGCCCCGGGAAGGATGAGGCCAAATATTTTCCTCGGAGGGTACCCACCACCACTGGTAGAGGAGGAGAGGAAGTTTCTATCCCAGCTACGATTTGGATGGTTGAGTTTCCTCATCTCATACCTAAACAGGCTCGACCAAACAATTGGCGATATCTGCCTCACTTGCGGAACTGGTCCACATGATACTACGCATCTGTTTAACTGCGTTAGTAACTCCACACCACTCAAAACTGACGATTTGTGGCTTCAATTATTTACATTAACCTCTTTCCTTGGCCTTGAAACGGGGGCGAACGGAAGTGGGAGTTAGATATGATTGATGGTCATCCTACCTTACAACCTGGGCTACAACAGGCTCTCTACAGTACTTGTTGTTTAAGTTCTAAATGAAGTGGCTTTAGCGAAGCTCTAAATTAATAGAAGATTATTCGGTTCGCCTATATTCCCATCGGGATTTTGTCTCTACTGGCACCGTTGTTCTTATTTCGCCAACAAAATCAAAGAAAAGCCATCAAAAACATAAATCATAAATAATTTTATATTTTTCTTGCAGATATTGGATGCGATGACACGGAAAAAATCGAATTTCCGGCACAAGGTGACAAAATAATGGCCGCTGCCATCTACAATAACATTCCGCTATTCTTCTCACGTCTGTACGGTTTAGTTTGTATATCTCCGGTGGATATAGATGGCGGTGACTTTTTTAACAAGTAATTTCTATTTTTGTGTGTGTGTATGTGTGTGTGTCAAGGTCTCATCACAAAACCTGTCCTTTTTAGTTCGGTTACATCGGAAATTTTTGGTGCCGGCATTGAAAATTCATTTCTATCCCAATCGATCAACTATCAAAATGACTACGAATCAAGTCTTACAATATACGAAATAAATCCCGAAGACGTATACAATACGGACGCAATAAGTCAATTAAAAGCGGCATTTATCTATCATCTTAAGAAAAATACAACAAAATGTTATGGAATTTTATCGGAATTACTAGAGAACAAAGATGCACCGATCGATTTAAAATTGGATACAATTGTTGTACGAACGGCAACCGAATTGGCAGAAGATGTGCCAGCTGCTGATCCACGATGGGATCAAATTCCATCCAGTAAACATGCATTGGGCAGTTCAACGTCAATGCAAATTATCCAACAATTAAAAGGAAAATGTTTGGCATTCAGTCATTTTGTAAATTTTCTGCATTCAACAGAATTGTGGGAGAAGGTAAGTAAATCCTAACGGTTATTGTTCTAAGAACTTTGGTTTTCTACCTAAATATAAATAAATATAGTAGAAATTTTGAAAAGGGAAGGAAAACTGAAGCGATCTGCATATTATCGTCACTAAACGTCATTCAATCCTACATCCCAGTAGTTTCTTTTCAAGCTACCGGCGTGATGTTCGAGCGGATTTTGTCCAGATAGAGAAGACCGAAAAAGGGAATAAAAAAAAGTGACGGCAACATTGAATGGAGGAGGTTGTGAAGGTGTGCGATATGAATTTTGAGTTTCGAAGAAAAAAAAATTTAGAGTAATTTGAAAGTTTTAAGTTGAGAACAAAATAAAAAGAAGTCAAGTGAGATAGTGAAGAATATGTTGGGAATATAAGGGAATGTGAGCGCAGGAACGTGGGCATTCGAACAAAAGTTCGAAAAAGTATTCGGAAGCGATTCCGTCAGATTCCGGACCATGACGTGCTTTATCTGCAGGTCGCCATTTCAAGTACTATATTCCGGAATTCCCTGCCAGAATTTCGCTTGTACGGGATTACAAAAAAATTCAGGTTTTTTTTTTCATCGCAAATTTACTGGCCCGTTGTGGTGTAAGAGACCAGGCGGACTCAAGAGAAAGCCAAAGGACTAGAATATAAAAATATTAAAAGCCAAAAGGTTAGATTCTTAAATAAATCGTTAATGTATTGCAGTTGGATACAATATCCGATCGAGGAAATCCCAGATCAACATGTCAAGTTCTATCCGATATTAATGAGAAGATTGTGGCTACCATAGCCTTGAAACGTATCCACAATAGGTATTTTTAATAAATTTATTTTAATTTTTGTTTTTTTTTCAAATTAAATATTCCAATTTAGTTATTCGAAAATTATTGACGAGGCCATCCATGCAGTGATGCAAAAACGAAATGAGGAAGTGATCGGAAATCTGGCCATGCAAGATTTATTCTATGTGAGAGTGACGAAAATCCATGAATTATTTAAAGTGTTGGCAAATTTAAGCGATGAGTACATACAATTGGAACAGTCAGCTTCAAATATTTCGTCACTGCTAATTAACATCAACACAATCGTTTCGGTGAGTTTTTTTTTCTTCAAAATATTTGTTGCGGTACGTCATTTTACATCATATGTCAGTCAATATGATGTGATCAGGACCGAATTCTGGAATTCTATCTTTTATTATTCCGGATTTAATACAAGTATGAAGGTTAGGGTGGGTCATTTTGTAAAAACTTAGATTTGTCAGAGCCCGCGGGTGGGAAACTTGTGTTATTGTCCAAAAATTTTAGGTCACGCCTTCAAATCTCAAAATGTTGTAGTTTTCTTCAATTCTTGACCTATAACTCTTCAACAAATAATTATTAATAAGCTGAGCCGCAAAAAATATATATGGAACCGGCTTTAACGGGAAATTTAAATCGGGACGCATTCGACAAAATTACTGATGATAATCGTCACAGAAGCTTCAAAATCAGCATGCGATCATGATCAGCGTGACGGTGTTATTAGGACAACTCTAAGAATCTAGAAGCGTTTGTCGCTTAATTTTTAATTTTTTATTCTCATTTTGGTGTTATTTGTTTATTGTGAATCAAGATTTTTTTTATAGTTGAACTTTAATCTGAAAATCGTGACTTTTATATTTAACCCTTTTATGGATATTGACGCAGATGTGAGAATTATTGATTACCTCGTCATGGGGCTATTTTTAAAAAAAAAAATTACGTCATAAAGAATGTCTCCCTGATCAAACTTAGTTGAATTATAATTTTTTTTAGTTAACCCTTTCTTGTTCAAAATGTATGGGCTTTAAAGGGTTAACTTTTTTCAAAAAATTTATTTGCCAAAAAAATGCTGGAAATTTAAAATAATATAAAAATACTTAAAACTTTGTATACGATATCTTTAGTATTAAGAAAGTTCAAAATTGTGTCATTTTTATAAAAACCACAAAAAAAAACAAAAACGATCAAGATGTTCGGAGCATGCCCAGTTTTTTTTCCATTTTTTTCTATCAAAATGACGTAATTTTTTTAAAAAAAAAAATTGTCCATAATTCTTAGCATCCGCCACTGTTATTTACTTTCACAATACCTTTTAGAATTAAAATATAAAATGAAAAAAAAAATCCAAAATTTAAAATTCGTCCCTGAAGGAGGTTAAGTCTAAACATAGTCATGTTATATATCATTTTAAAGGTAATTCAATAACCTATAACTTTGTCTGACATACATCAAATTTAGCTAAAATTATTCGTTGAAGAATTATATGTAGGTCGAAAACGGAAAAAACTGGCAAATTTTGGCCTCTAAACGCGTCACGACTACGAGACCATCAAATATGATTTTTTTTTTCATCAAACCTTTAAACCAAAGATTTTTAGGCAATAACACAAGTTTTACTCTGGTAAATCTCACATCCAAAAAAAACCTCCACAGAAAAATGGCCCACCCTAATGTAGGTACATTAATCATCAACAGTTTACTGTTTTGTTTTTATGTGTTTGCCCAATATACTCATCAGAATAAGTTTCGAGACAGATTTTTCAATTTTTGTTGTTGTACTTGATGTACAAATTGTCACAAAGAAGAAGAATTTGCGGTCCTATTTTTTGCGGTGGAATTTTTTTTTTCTTCTGTGAATTAGCAACCCTAGGATTGGATTTTCACTGACTCAATGTTTCTCTGCCATTTTCTATTTGGCCCATTTCTTTCGAATGTTTGTAGGATATTTTATTGTTTGGACGTAAGGGCCCCCATTTCACTTTTTGTACATTGTTTCTGATCTGGATGATGCTGATATTTCGTAGCTAAAGTTACTCTACCACCTCTCCTCTATTGGAGTTCTCTTTTATTCGAGTGCCATTTTTACGTTCCACAGTCTATGATCATCAATTTAGTCCAGTCTAAGTAGGCCCGGCTAATGAAAGATACTATAACGGTTCGACCAGAACGTCTCAGCTTTATTCAGGTGACTGATCTAATTTGTTAGTATCTTAATGAATAGGGGACAGATTTCGTGCCACTTATTTCGGTTTTAATTAAAATTCCTTTCTGCAGGATTTTTAATCTCTGCCATCTGTTCTGATTCCTGTTGTTGTTGAATTTATGATCTGTTCTTTGATCATATCAATTTTATTCGTATGTACGTAATACTGATTGTTTGGAGGCGGTTGGGTTCGACTACACACCCAGACAGTTTTCCAATGTAATTTCTGATTATTATTGCAGACACTCCTAAGTGATGTAACCAAATTTCGAGAATCGAAAACGGAAATTTTTAAATTGCCTGCACAAAAACAAAATAAATTTGAGTATCTACCTTGGACAGCATCTTCAGGAAAAAATGGTAAGCAATTAAAGAAAGTACTGCGGTTATCGGAATTGTATTAAATAATTTCAAAACGGCTGTAGGTTTACGTGACATTTTGCTACACTTAATTGCGGTCACTTTAAAGCATGGAGCTCGATCAACTGGCGAACCCGAGCTACGTCAACGACACTACAAACAATTGGTCGATCTTATCGATTTCGTTTTAGATGGTCGTCGATCATACCTGGAGAGTATCAAAGATAATGAAAAATATGGCGTTCTACTGCAACAGTACGAATCACAACGCAGTGAGTTGATACAACAACTAGGTAAGGAGGTCAATGAGTCAATTTAATTGATGTTTAATTTTTACCATTTTCTATTATTCCAGTTGTTGATGGTCAATATGAACTGGCCGCCAAACTTGCCGAAAAATATTTGGACTTTCAAACGCTGGTACAAATATGCGATCGAACCGATAATCAACATCGCTTGGACGAATATATTGAAAAATACAAAGAAATGGATTTCTCCCAATTTGCGATCAATTGGCATTTGAAGCAGAATAAACGTGGCGATTTATTTGAGCGATTTAAACGCAATCAAGAGGATCTCTCGAAATTTCTCGGTGATCATCCCAGTTTAGCATGGGTACAATCCGTATTTAATGGTGATTTGGGTAGCGCTTCAAAAATACTGCTAATGTTGGCCCAGAACGAAACCGAATTGATTGCACGCAAAAAAACGGTTCTATCATTGGCTAAATTGGCATCACTTGCCGCTGAGGATGATTTATCGGTACAAATTTCCCATATCAATTCGGAATTGTGGCTAATTAACTATCAAGAAAATTTACCCGAACATTTATTAACAGTTTTCGGTTATGAGACGGAAAATCCAAAAGTTCTCAAACCCGAAGAAATTATAAATGTTAGTTGCTGCTTCCCTTAAATCCTTAAATGCAAATCCAAATTAATCGAAGTTAATTTTTGTAGTTACTAATTGCCAAAGAAAATGAAACGGCCACCGAATATGATTATCGAAAAGCTCTCGAATTGCTTACCTATGTCGATGATGACATTGATGTACGACACAAAATTTGGTGCAGTGCCATATTGCGAGACAATTGGTCAACGTACAATGTAAATGCCCCATTAGATGATCTTCAGAATATGATGTTATTTAAGTTAATCGATTTGTGCTTCTTTATGGGTAAGTTCGGAATGGCATTTTTAGGCACTATTTGTAGATTAATAAATATATTTTTGTAGATGCCGAAATCGATGATTTTCTACCGCCAATTGAAGACTTCCTGGAGGCACCCGAATTGGAACCGCTAACATCAGATAAGTCATTTCAGTTTTTATTAAAATTAGGATATGAACACATATACGAGGCATACAAGCGTAAATAAATGTTGCTGATATTTTTCTTGATTTAATTTAAATTCATTTTGAAATCATCCCGTCGTAGGTGTGACTTTTCGATAAGATAACACTGATAACAGTACATTAATGGCCACCATCTTAGTAAAGGTAAAATTTAAAAAACTCGATGGGCAATAAAAATGATAATCGTTTCAACGATTTTTAGCTTCCACACTAAAAATAAGTCATATCTTCCTGTCTTGTAATTTTAAAATTCCCTCCTCCATATTGTCACATTTATTATACAACAAAGTGTCATCTGCAAAGAGTTTTTTTCTTATCTTTTAATCCAGTGAATCTTTTTCCCAATTTCATCACTTTTTAACTTCAAATATGACCGACCAAATGACTCAGTGCAATGAATGGTTGCCTTTGGAACGGGAGGTCCCGGGTTTAAGACTGACTGAGAATGAAGTTAGTAAGTTAGTTAGTTAGTGTGAGTGAGGGCGGGCTAAATAAATGACATTATCTCTGAAAATGACAACGCTTTAAAATAGCATTGAAATTGCGAGCATTTGTAAGGTTTTCGTTAAAAAGAACACCTCAACTGTTGCATTGATCCACAAAAAAGAGCTCGTCATGTCAATTAAGATAAATGTATAAAGAGGGATGTCTAATGGGCCCATCTATAGAGGTCTAAAAAATTTCAGGCGCCATTAACTAACTAACTTCAAACATAGATTATGCATAAACTACTAGTCCGATTTTAATAAGTGAACTGGTCCAAGAAAGCCAAGACTCGTGTTTTATTTTCACTAAAGATCTTGAAAATATCGCTTATTGAACCGATTTTACAGAGCTTTGAATCCAATCCAATAGCCTTCTTGAAATCTAAAAACAAACACCTACCAACCAGATTCAAGGTCGTTTCACATGAATGACTGTTTCTGAACCTAGATTTCTGTTTAACTCATGTCATTTATGTCAGATGTCATTTATATCTAAATATTTTCTTAGCTAAAGATTGTTTGCTATATGTGGGGTCCGGTAACTTTACGAAAGTGTCAATCAAATGTTTATTTGTTCCGTTTACTTTTGGGGACAGGCATCATTACCGATTTTTTCACACTCATCATATACTCCACCCTTTGATAAGGATTCATTTAAAATTTTTAGTCTATCATCCTTCTCAATTTTAAACTTTTTCAAGTAAAAAAAAAAAAAAAATCTATGATTGAAGATTTGCTAATCGTAAGAATTATTGGTCAAATATTTTTATCAAATTACAAGTAAAGAAGGAATAATTGACTACGCCGATACAAATGAATACAAATGATACAAATAACATAAAATTGATTGTGGCGCCATAACGGCTGGTTGTAGAACTTTTTGGTCTTTAATTGAAATCTTAATTTTTGTATTCTCTATAATTTTCGTCATATTCATTTTTTCCATGAACCAAATATTTTTCAAGTAAATCCTAGAAATAAAATAAAATTGATGCAGCGCCATAATGGTATGTCGTGGAACTTTTTAGTCTATGAACGAAATATTCATTTTTGTATTCTCTATAATTTTTGTCAAATTCATTTTTCTACATTCCGACTACCTTTCGAGTAAAAAATTTAGGTGCATACTGTACCACAGCCTCCCCTATATTTTGTCCGATTTGATCCAAAAACAATAGAAATCTTACTTGTAGGTCTACAAAATAAACTGTCAACATTCCAGCTTTTTAGCTTCAGCCATTTAGTCGGAATCTTAATCACGGATGATCTACGATGAGTATTAAGGGACGTTGCAAACTCCGTACCAAAGTTATAATACCCTTTGATTATACATCATTATTAAAAAAAAAGATGTCATCACATTGTGAAAAGAATAATTTAATTATTTAAAAAACTAGAATTGGAACTTTTGTTCGAAATACTGATTACATTCAATTGCTGTGTCCCTAATTTAATAACATTCAGTTTAACAAATTCTGATCTAGATGCATGATCTTGATCAGTCTCTTTCCATGCGTCAAATTGAAATGTATCCAACAAATCACAATTAACAATTTCATTACCGGGTCCAGTCTTTCGCATTACATATGGTTGTGAAACGGCTACAGCATCGGCATTACGGCATATAATCGATGCCAATGTTGTATTATAGATTTGGTCCAGTTGATCTGAAATTTATAATTTTCGAAAATTGACTAAAATGACGGCGAAATATTTTTGAATTACCTTTGGTAAATTTTTGTGGTCCAACTTTTCGTTCGTACCAATGTGAATCGCCTTTTTTAATTCTTATAAATTGATCGGTCATCAAACAGGATAGTAATGGTCCAGCTATAGCACCGATCATTGGCGGTTCGCTTAGAGCACCAGTGTAAACGTCTAAGTCATGTACATTACTGAAATAGTTTAAGTCACGTGTTAGTTTAATACTAAAAACCACTACACAGTACTAAGTTCGTACTAAATATTAATTTTTTTTTTTAAATTGCCTTTTCTCCAATTCAATATGTTAATAAACTTTCACTAAAAATAGTACTAAATAACTTATATTAGTACTAAAACTTAAAAACGTATGTAAATATTGTAATCTACTCGTTCATAAATAAGTAATTTTACCCAAGAAGAAAAAGGCAATATTAAATTTATTTTTAGTACTAAAGATACTTTTTTAGTACCAACTAAACAAAAAATGTTGGATAGAGTTAGAAATATGAATATATTATATCGTCTTGCAAACAATGTCACAACACAAAATGTACTAATTCCTGTACTAAATAGCACAACAATAGTCACACAATTTACCTGTAAATTTCTCTTAAAACATTCAACGAATCTGAATCGATCACATTTTTCATATCATCCCAGGTATCAATACTGGGCAAATTACAATATTTACGCCACTCTGTATACGATGGCAAACCATGGTCACGCCCCCTTTGTATATTTAACGAAACCAAATCTAAACCGGGTAATTTCTTTTCGGTGACTGGTGTAGAATTGCATCTGTATTGAAATAATTTTTGTGTAATTTCCGATGTGAAATATTGATCGGATTTCTCTAGAGATGTTATCGTAGCGCTATTTATAGCTGAATCCAATCCACCTATACGCCACAGTGAGTATGGATTGAATAACATTGTATGGAGAGCAACTGCTTCGGTGGTGTTCGTATTTTTTGTTACATTCATTAGCCCCTAGTAATGAGAAGAATTTTTTTTTTTGGGTTTTTGAAAAAAAAAAATTTTTTTTTTGGATTTACCGGTAATAATGTATGAGCAAATCGAAAGGCACAAGCTGCAAAGACGTTTGATATAGATGGATCGACGTTTGGATCATATGTGTCCGATAAACTGTTGGTATCCGAAGTAATGCCAACATGTTTGCTATAGTCTTCACCTAGTTGAATTTAACTATAAATCTTTATGATGTATATAAATAGTCTAGAAAATCTAGACTAACTAGCCTAATAATAAATAATCGATGATAAATACCCAATAAAACAGGAAGAAGTTCGTTAAAGGTAATATGTTGTAGTTGAGCAACCAGAATTCGTCTTGATTCTTGAAAAATCATTTCATCATCCCAATTTGGATTTAATTTATGTAAATTATCAGCAATGTTATTGTGATTTCTTGCCCATAGCAAATGCATTGAGGTTAAATGTAGATTTTCATTGGCTCTGCTGTCACCCGATTCAAAACAATACTGTCCTTTTGCATTCTCTTTGACTTCATTGCAACCATCTCCGGGATCCGTCGAAATTGGTAATAGGGTTCGATTGTCTGGCGTATTGAACATTCTCAATAAACCATTGGAATCTACAAGTTTTTAATTTAATTTCAATTAATTTTCAAAATGTCTGCAGAAAATGTGCAAAATTACTTGCTCTAAGTCTTTGTACTGTCTCATCGATCGGTCCGTATATAGCTGATCCGTCAATAAATGCCGTTGCCTGATTTAATTGTTGTCGTGGTCCAAATTTTCCGATTGGAGCCGGAGCTGATCGTACGAAATTCATGCAGGTAATGTTAAAATTATAAAATATTGGATCACCAGGACCCAGTGGAACTGGAAAACATTCAGGATGTATATCGCCTGATTCAGTACAACATTCAATTGGATTTCCATTCTCACCTATCGTATAAAATATTTTCATTTGATGGCATCAATTGGAATCAGTTTACCTTGATTCAAAGCGGTCGCGGTAATATCATGATCTAGAAATTGTCCAAAAGTAGCCAACATTACTGTAAAATGCTGATCTGTTGAATAGGATGGCCTGTGTACGTTTAGCGATATTTGTCTAGCTGATGGTAAACTCTTGTTTTGGAATGAAATTCTTGGAACGGATATTCCATCAGCATAATCAGGATTTAGAGCTCTAATAATTTTGTAAGTGAGATTAAAATTAACTTTTTTTCGCATAGATTTACCGTCGAAATGGTAGCATAGATACGCCATACGTTTCCGGATACGTTCGACTATTACATGTTCCATTTGAGTTGCGATATTTTGAACTGAAGTTACAGTTTACGCTGGTGTTCGGTTTCTCCAGATTAATATCTGGTCCATTTCCAATATTCCACCTTTCTTTTGGTTTTTTCATGGATTGACTAAATAATAAATTATTATTAATTTGTAACTATTGGATATGTGGAACTGTTTTAATTAAAGAATGGTCTATAGACCTTAACTATTTCCTACTGACATCTATTGTGGTCCGGGTCATTGTTATATTGAGGGAACCTGTATTAATCGAGTCATTTCTTAACGTAGAGTGTATGAAATACAGAAAACATCAAATATCTAGCGTGCGTTTTGGATTATAACTCGTTGTCGTTCTAAGTCTAAATAGAACTCTTCATGAGACTTTTGTGTTCCCATAAACTACATCTCAGTTTTACTAGCAATTTTATAAATATAAAAATTATTGTTATTGATTCCGATTTGGCTTTTCCAATTTGAGATAACTAAGCTACTCCCCCCTAACAATTTTTTATAGACGGACAAAATCCTCCCCGGACAAAATTATCCCTGGACAAAATCTCCGCTGACAGAATTCTCCTTCGGATTTCGTCTCGGGGGGATTTTCTCCGGGTAGCTTTTTGTCCTCTTTAAAGAAAAATTCAGGGGGGATCCGCTTAAAAAAAAAATTATTAGGGGGGATTTTTTAAAGGGTTGGGGTTGAGGGGGGTCGATAGAGGAGGTCCTCCGACCAATGTTTCTATGGGAACTTTTTGTGGATTGCCCCTCCCCTGCAATCCAGGGGGGTTTAAAGTTTGAATGGAGAAATGGCAAAATATATTTTTTTGAATTGGAATTTCGGTGGGGGGAATGGGGGATGACCCCTTACCAACTTTTGTTTTGGAGTTTCCCTCAACCCCAACCCCAACCTTCTAGCTCGCTGCGTCCATAAAGTAAAGTTTAGCCGTCGGGTATTTTGTCCTAGAACCATAAGAGCCACCTAACAGCAGAGGATAAATAGTTGCCCGTGCGTTCTGAATTAATGCCTTTCATTATCATCATCAACATACATTTTTGACCTATGACACCTAGTCAGAGATGGCCAGGAAAAACATCAATCACACCGAAATAAACTTCACGACTAACTTCATACTTTAAATATTCATCGAATTCAAAAATGATTTTTTTATTATAATAAACAATCCCTCACGTAAATGTCAAGCAAACTCTCTGAATTCATTTGGTAAACTTAAATCCATTTATCTTAACTTAAATGTAAGTAATGAAAGCCAGACCCCAGTGACAGAATATTCAACAGAATAAAACAATTTCCCATCTACACAAAAGAAAAATAAAAAAAAAAAAATTATAAAAGAATCAAAAGAAAATGGAGTTACACCTAAAAGCTTAATTTAAAGCCATAGGAATATTGCCTAACATTTCGTTCAATGTGAAATTTATCAAAAGAAAGAAACAAACTTACTTTCTAGCCAGAAAAGTTGTCGCACGATTCTCTACATAGCCTCGTTTTGTTAACATTCTTGCTTCCGGCGTGATGCTCACCGCTCTCTGATGACGATATGATGGAGTATTTATTTCCGGCGATGCCATATTTTCTTCAAATAGTACCTTGTCGCCCAACGCTCTGATACCATTTTCAACGGCCCCCTTTTGTTCTAATGCACTTGGCTGTGGTAATTTCCATTCCGTTGGTTTTTCATCTTGAAAACAAATGGGGAAGGGAAAAATTAGAATGTAATGCGTTACCATTATTTGCTTTATATAAAGACAAGGAGTGTGTAACAACAATAAATACCAATTAAAGGCCACTTTATGAGCATTAGTAAATTAAGGATTTCCGTAGCGTTTAGAATTGTTGCTGATGGCGGTAATGTTGTCGTTATTGTATTTGAATCGGTTTGAAATTCGATTACATTGTCTGTGGATTGATGATCAATGCTACCAATGCTATCCATTATGGAGAACGTAAGTAGAATGGCCAGTACAATGATTAAAGCACTTCTAACATAGAAAATAATTAGTGGCATAATTTGCGATTTGGGCTATAAATTTGAAATCATACAAAAAGGCCACACATATACAGCACTGAAATCGTTTAACTTTACGTATTGGAGTTTTTGGATATCGTCCGGGAAATACGTACGCAGGAGCCGGTCGCTGTTCAGAGAACAATGAAGTACGTTCATCTGCCATTTTTTAATGAATGGAAAATCGTTTCACTTTTATTGATTCACTGAGAACACTGATAAACTGTGGATGATAACTCAGTACTACTATGTGTATGTTGGTACACAGTGTTTAAAAAAAAACAATACAATTAATGTATTACTACTGCTGTTTAGATTGGTTCTTATCTGCAGGTAAAGAAAGACTAAGTACACGCAACACCCACAGAATGATATACAATATGATTTCAACGCAGAAAGATATCAGATGATTGTTTTTTAACTCATTTATTTTTTAGTTACAGGGAGTTTGTTAATTTTTTTTTTTTACATTGAAAGACTTGAATTTAAAAATTAATAAATCGCTAAATTATTGTTCGGATTGGTAATATTGTCTTAAAAATAATTTGGTTAAAAACGAAACCTTTCGGCAACCTACTTGAACTGTAAGAAAGAATTTTTTCTCAATTGTAATTAATTCCGATTCCAAGGAAATGTGAAACGATAACTTAACGTTTCAAAATAACCGTTTTGTAACTTTTGTTTCGTAAGACACGGAGCCAATAACGTTACTTCATTTTTATTTATGGCAATTTGCAACTTTTAATTTTCTTTTGTAACTAAAATTTTGAAATGATTAAAAAACCGTTTTGCAACCAATAAATAAAAGATTTGATTACATTCTGGAATCTTTAACCGAAAAACTTACAAAAGGTTAGATTATGTTATTCAAAAGAGTTGATTAAACGGTTATCTACCAGGTTGAGCCCATTGTGCAACATCCGTGTAGATCTTAGTATAGTTAGGACGGAGAGCTGTTCGAAAAGTTCAAGCAATTCAAATCATGGTCGGCAATTTGGTCAGTATCAACTGGTGTGTTCCGGTCAGGGTTGTTAAAGAAACAAATGATCAATGATATACCTAATTTGTTACTGGTATCAAATGTAAATGTTACACGACGAAAATCAAGCTACATGTATTTGTTACCAAAATTTGTACCTATTTTTCAACCCAATGGTTGTTGCTAATTCGCCATTCTGAAATATTTCGGAAAAATTCTGAATATGTCTTGTGATGAGGTTATATTTCATTGTATCTGTCAAACTGAATTGGACGGAATCGTATTAGTTTTGCTACATTTGTTACATTTGTTTACATTTGTTTCATTTATTACGAGTTTTGGTAACTAATGTATGTTGAGATTTGCTTATGAGTTATGAGATGACAGATTATTTTTTTGGGTCATTACTGATCTAAGCGTTTATCGGGACTGATTGCACCATGACAAGATGTTATTTATTATTTTTTCTTAATGTTAGACGTTTACTTGTGTAGTGGTACTCGTACACTTTTAAGATGTCTATAAGATGTTACAAATTTTGTATTAATTTTAAAATCTCACTAATAATCTCTTTACAAAATTACCCTGTACTACTTACAGTGTCAATTGCTACGTAATTATGTTTGCGTATTTAAAAATAATAACATCTCAAACATTTCTTATATAAGCGTCAGAAATTATCACTAGAAAAAAATTTCTAATGTACGAGTATATTATCTTGTAATGAACAATAATAAAGGCTTATGCTTATGGAATGAATTAGTGAAAAAAAATGAATCAAAAATTTAAACGATTAATATAATAAATGCTTTACATTAAGAACCGTTTAATAAGAATTATTAACATTCAAGAAAAGTTTACGAAAACAATTTTTTTTACTCATATTTTATGGTTTAATAAAAGTTAAAATATAAATTACTTTTGAGTATCCCTTCATCTTGATCTTGTATGGTTTCTTATTTTTTTTTTTCTAAATACCTTCACGGCTTCAATTGAAAAAGTGTAGAATTTCAATACATCAGGATAGAATTACATTAAAGGTCCATAGTCGTTCTGCTATGTGGTGTCGCTATCAGAGACTTTAATATACATACATTTACTATAAAATAAAGAGTCAATTGAATTATTAATTTGTTAATTATGAAATGGGTGCTTGTCTTAAAATAAATTAAACTTGAAACTATGCTCAAATTTAGTACTACCTAAGACTCAGTAATTACCGAGTGGGAGGAGAAAATTCGACTCCTACACTGGAGAAACACACCTGGCCTAAGACAGGCAAAAAGGAACATGGCGGCTTTCACTAAAGTAAAGGCAAAAAATGTTCTCAAACTAACAAAAGTGGACACTAACGGGACTTTTATCAGGCCAATGTCATCTAAAATACCACATGCATAAGCTAGGAATAGTCGAAGACAATGTCCGCAGACTATGAATGGAGGATGAAGAAACAGCTGAACACGTGCTATACGAGTGCATCAGTCGGATGCGGCTGCACTACCTAACCTCCTCAATGAAGTCAGGGGAAGGGGCGCCCAGGGAATTATTAACCTTTTTTAAAAAGGTCGAACCGTTACTGGGCTAAACAGTATGAGGGCATGACACAATAGACCTTATAGGTCGTAGTGTCTTGTGGCATTGGTGCCCTACTCTCCATTAAAACATAACATGCTCAAATATATTTTTATCTTTTCATCTAACCAGTAAAGAAGCGATAATTGGCTATGCCGATTATATTATACCCGTATGAGTACTCTATGCCTTTGTTCGTGTCTATATTGTCTGTACAACAAATAATATTAAGTAAATTAAATACAAATGATTAAAAACCCTAGAAAAGACATAAAGTTGATTACAGCGCCATAACGGTAGGTCGTGAAACTTTTCGGTCTATGAATGAAATCTTTTTTAATGTTTGTTACGCTCACTTTTCTCTAATCCGAATAAATTTCGAGTAAATGATTAATAACTACAAATTACATGCAATTAATTGCATATTTTGGTTGATGTGAGGTTTTTCTATTGTGTTTGGAACAAAATAGCGTCTTTTGAACCAAAGTACCATCTGAAAATCTTTGTAGAGCGTAACAGAAAATTGTTAATATGGAATAACACAAATAATAATAATAATGTTTTAATTTTATTTCATGGTTTGGATTTATTTTTTGTGCCATCGGTAATTTTTGTGCCATCGGTCAATTTTTAATTGAATCGGAAGATGAGGATTTGATGTGCAAGTATGAAACGTATTTATACATATTGTATTATATATGTACAGCGCCCATTAATAAGTGAATGAAATGTAATCAATGGAATTTTAGCCTATATTAGCCTGTATATTTATATTGCATAAATGGTATAGCGTATAGATTCTTTTTGAGGTTGTAGGGTAGGTCGATAGATAAATAAATAGTTATTTGAAATAGTTGTTATTTGAATCAAAATAGTATAAAATAATTTTTTTTATATGACACCCCTATTTTGAATATGTAATGTAGCGTCTGGTTACAATGCACCATTTGAACCTATGGTAGATCCGGCCCTGCTTACGATCTACTCGACTTACGACCAATGTCTAGGAACCTATCTCGGTCGTAAGTCGAGGACTACCTGTAATTTCTTCTTGATGTAAAATATCTTTTGATATTATTACATTCAATTTAGCGAGAAGTATTAATTCTGATATATCTTCTAAATGATGGCCATAAAATAAAGAAATGCAAAATACGAAAAAAAGCTTGAAAAAAAAAGTTTTTCATGATTTTCTCAACATTTTCCGACTGGATTCTTGTGAGACTTTGACCAAATGATAGAGGAACAATTCAGAAACATATTTTGAAAAACTTAGCTTTCGAATAGTTTCTTCAAGGTATTTTTACATTAAAATCTAATCCTATTGTACTATTTAAAATTTAATATTGTATAATGTATACGTCACCGTTTCTTGAACAAGGCCAGGTACTCTAGAAGGCGTTGGTATGATACAACGATACAAGTGAACCACCATCCAATAAACTAATTTAATTCACGCATGTACTTGTTTTATGACGTAATCTAATTGTTCTGTTTGTGGCTTTATTGAAAAATTATTGTATTTTTAATTAAACTCCCAGTTTCAAAATAAAGTATAAAATAAATATTTTTAAACAAATACCATTTTTTTGCTCATTTTTAACTTTAAGGCAGCAAAAAAATATTCAAGGAACGGAATATTTTAGTGTAAACAGTGCCTGCTGTTTCTGTTAACGCTCAATTTTCAGAAGCACTAAACGAGGTACACGAATTTTATTTTATACCACCTCTCCTCTCCTCTATAACAAATATTACGCTTTTATTTGGACAAATGTATTCTTTAAAATGTTGTGGCACTTTTCGAATGTTATTTAGTGAAATAAATTCTTATATCTAAATTTTGGAAAAGAAAAATAATCAGTAATAATTTTGGCATTGCTAGAGATACTTGTTACATTTATCGTTAATATACAGAAATCTTAAAAATAATTATAATATATCATTTATTGACTTTACTTAGCTTACTGGTTTGCTTAATATTTGCAAATAGTACATACATACATATGTAAGTAATGTGTACAGCAAACAATTTATAAGAAATTTTATAATACCAAATAATTTCTGTATTTACAGCACCAAGTGAAATAGATCAACATGAAAGAAGGAAATAGACGAAATGAAAGAAGGAATCGAAGAACTTGATAGTGGAATAGACGCAGCGAATGGTAATTGTGATTTATTTATTTTATTATATTAACCCATTCTCTTCGAGAATAAGAAATAAGCACAATGTTTGCATTGTGCTGACGCAACGCTCGAAGAAAATGGGTTAACTTGAATCAGTGACGGAGGCTCACATCATTATTGGACTACATATTTTTAAAAAAAACTTACGTCATTTTGATGGAAAAAGTGACACAATTTTGAACTTTCTTAATACTAAAGATATAGTTTTGAAACTTTGTATTTTTATATTATTTTAAATTTCCAACATTTTTTCCCAAATAATTTTTTTTCAAAAAGTTAACCCTTTAAGGTCCACACATTTTGAACATGAAAGGGTTAACCAAAAATTTTTTAAAAACCACTCATCATTCTCAGAATTTCATTGTCAATACTCTCGTAAATTTTTCGTTATTAGAAAATATTAACCCTTTAAGGTCAAAATAGTACCTTTAAAGGGTTCACTTTTAAAAATGTGCTACTATACTATAATACGCAGAAACCATAAAGAATATTTCCCTTAATAAATTTAATTAAATTTATTTTTTTTTGGTTAACCCTTTCATGTTCAAAATGTGTGGACCTTAACCCTTGTGTGAACAGCATATCTACACCCCTTTGTCGGACACTTGGCTCACCAGTGAGCCGCAATTCTCTTCCATACATTTTGTATAGGGGACTCAATTTTTATGGCACATTTTCCAGTAAATATGTCAAAAACTTGTTCTGCACGTGAAAAACGATGGCCAAAAATATATTTGTACCACATAAAACAATTTTTTTATCACCAAAATCACTAGCACAAACACCTCAATACGGTACTTACTTTGCATGTTGACGCGGAGTCAATAAGCCATTTTTAGATAAATTCATATTCGCAATCATTTCTATTATACGTCTGTTCACAAACTGTCCAAACGACATGCAACAAAATACACGCTTGGAGGGTTGTGGCAAAAGTTTCAAAAACATGTGTCACCGGTAAGTCAAGTGTCCGACAAAGGGGTAAAGTAATTCACGGCCTATTTGCTGGCATTTCCAATACCTCTAAAAATGTTAGATTTGGCAAAAACACTCAAAACATATATTTAGGAGATGTCACCGACACCCAGTCTGATAACTTTAAAGATGTGGCTCCTATGCCAATTGAAACACATGAAAACTCACCGATGAGTGTTCGTTTAAAGGTTAAAGGGTTAACTTTTTCAAAAAAATTTATTTGGGAAAAAATGTTGGAAATTTAAAATAATATAAAAATACAAAATTTCAAAATCATATCTTTAATATTAAGAAAGTTCAAAATTGTGTCACTTTTTAAAAAACCGCCAAAAAAGAGGCAACATGTTCGGTGATCACCCAAAGTTTTTTCCATTTTCTTCCATCAAAATGACGTAAGTTTTTTTAAAAAATAGTCCAATAATGATGTGATCAATAATTCTCAGCCTCCGTCACTGACTTGAATTAATATTCAAAGTTAACGAAAAGCGTATAGTATTGGCTAATCCTTTGTTGCACATATGAGTGAACATTTCTTGCAAACTTCTTACGTATTGTACAATTACAACTAACAACAGATTACTATTTTTTTTTTACTAATTTTTTTTTTATTTCACAGATTGCCAACATTGCAAAGAAGATTTAGAAATTGGTTATGATATTGGTAGAAGTCTAAGTAAAATGTAAGAATTAAAATTGTTCTAAATACTAAAAAGTAACACTTTGCAGAACAGTCAAAGGTGAATGAAATAATTCGTCTCTTGCAATTAACGGCAACTAAAGTGATGAATCTTGGATACGATTTGAATACGATTACACAGAAAGTATGATAGTTCGATAAATCCGAATCAACTTCTCTTAATTTCAGTATTATCGATCATTTTAAGGAAGATTTTTTTAATTATTTTCAATTTAGACAAAGGACTAGCGCCTGTACAAGCGTTTGCAAGTTTAACTAACGATTTATCAGGGGCAAGCGTTCAGTTCAATACCGATATGTTCATACATGTGTCACACATATATTAACATCGGTATTGAATTAAACGCATGCTACTGATAAATCGTTTGTTAAATTTGAAAACGCTTGTAGCCGCCAGTCCTTTTCCTAACCTGAAAATAATAAAAAAAAATTCTTTTTTGAAATGATCGATAATACCGAAATTTAGAAAAGCTGATTCTGATTTATCGAATTGTTGTAGGTACACATGATTTATGTCAGGCTTAAATGGAACTTTCACAGAGAACACAAATAATCCGACTCTAGGTAAATACGTTAAAATTAGTTTTCGTTTTTTATAACTTCCTTCAATATTACAGGACCAAAACTATTTTTCGAATCATCCATGACATTTGGAAGAAAAGTTTAAACCTTTTTCTGGAAAATTGTTATTCTATTAGACGGTATTCTCCAAATTATAACCGGAACGACTAATAAAAGTGAATAACCAATTTTTAACCACTTTACATAAGTAATCAATGAAACATGTTTTTTTGTGGTTGTAAACCACGATTAATTGTATGCAATAATATAGAAGCAAAAATTTAAATGTTTTTCTCTCATATGGAGATTGAGCTTTGGACCAAGTGGTTCGAATCCCACTTAAAACTGTAGGTCTAGGCTAGGGCATATTTTTCAGGGAATAATTGCTGAAATTCGCCGATTCTACGAAGGAAATGTTTAAAAAGTTAGAAAAAACATCTGAAGTATGAGAATAATAGGAATAATTTGCTATTTACTTATAACATCGTGTGAAGTTATAGTTAGACCAGGAGTTAGCAACCTTTTCGACTCACGGGGCAACAGGACTGATTGTGAACTAACGTCACATTCATGTATTTCCAATAAAAAAAAGAATCGTAAATTTTTTTCCATTTTTAAAGTTTACTATTATTTTTCAAACAGTATGCCATGAATGTAGAATTATTCAACCGAAAATAAGGAGGGGGGGATAATCATCTTTAAATTAAACACAACATTTATCCACTCATACGTCACCCTACCTTTCTCAGTATTTTCCCACCTCTTTTGCCACACTCGCACAACCTCCTCATTCTCACTTCCTTCTCAGTCATTTGAGCCCCTGGCGCTATGAACCCTCCAACCCTTACCTCTCGCCCTGTCCGGTGGTTGTACCGTTGAACCCTTTCCAATAGTTTCAAATCTATTGGAAGAGCCCTGGAAACCACCTGGACTGCTTCGGCCGACACCGTCCGATATACGCGTACCATACGGATTAGGCCCGTCCTCTGTCCACTCACCAAGCACCTCATTCATGCACATTTATTCTATCGCACCACCCAGCACATGCATGCAACATAATCGCATCAGCCACACTCTGCACTATCATTCTTATACTATTGAACCCCAAACCTCATTCATTCCCTGCTATTCTGCCCAACTTTCCCGTTACCATTTTTGCCCTATCAGCCACCATTTTCGTATGCCCGTTACATAAGTAACAATATTTTTCCAATCAGAACCCCCAAATACCTACACTCTCTTACAAACTTTATCGACAAAAAAAACCGGTGAAACATAATGCGAACTCATCAATCGAATATCAATCACCAGTTTGTTCATACAGGTTCAATAAGTGGTTAACTAAACTTTGGTACTTAACTTAGTGAATGATTTAAACAGACACACACGTATATTTCTTGGCGGATTATATCTCATACGTAGTGCAAGGACATTGCGTATAAAATGCATTCTTATCAATATATAATTTGAATTTATATAGGGATTTTGAAAATTTGCTTATGGAAGCATTCATTCCCTTACGTTGAAGGACCGTTCGTGCCTGTTACATGCATATATATGAATAAAATAGACAATCCAAAAAATTACACAATCGTAGGTACAATCGACCATTATTTTTGAAAAATAGATCTTTATGGATCAGTAGGTAATATGAGTCCTTGTATTTAATCTCCTATTTAGACGCAATTCTGTTTTGCTACAATAGACCCGTTCTCGAAGAATAAGTGTAAAAAAAGATAGTATAAAAAAATATTATGAGTCAACGTCAAGTATATTTGTATGAGTCAGGTATATTTGCGTATTTTACGCATATTGTACAATGAGAATGGACATAGTATGTATGTACAATGTACATGAGCATGAGCAACCCCAAATGATGTAATACGCATGAATATTCCGCTGTTTATATATATATATTATCAAAATAGATCGCGCAAGAAGAGAGCATTTTGTTTAACACGAAGTAGTGTTATATTGATGTTATTTTTCTATATTTTTAAAATATTAATTACGAAAGATTATACCAATAATTATACCTAATCATAATTTCTATAAAATCACCACCAATAAATTATTTCCACAAACTTGTTTTCATTTAGCAATTACTTTAATCAATCAAATATTAGTGTTGTTCAAATTTGTTATATGAGATTCAATTAAATTTCTGATTAAATAAAATTTTATTCCCAAAATGGACAAAAATAATTTTGTAGATTTTAATCAATATATTCTGATTGTCATTAAATTGATTAAAATCCGAATTACAAATCGAATTAAAATTGCATAATTTTTAAAACAGATTAACAGTTTTCGCCAACAAATTAACTTTATTTTCATTGTGGCGTAGTAATTTCACCAATATTCTGGTTAAACGAATTTTGTATTTTAATCCGCTGTAATCCACTATAACAATACCATATACTCGTAACCCCTTCCTCCTCCTACTTCTTCTATATACATATATGTATGTAGGTACATTGTGTTATAATTCAGTTGTGGAAAACAATAATGGAATGAGTAGTGTGTAAAATAACAGCATTTTCTCATTATCTATGTAGTAACGTATATCATGTGAAATAAGGATACGTCTCATACTGGAAAATGAAAATAGCTAATAGTCGAATAACTATTAAGTAGATTTAACATACTTTGCATCCTGGAATTATTAGTCATTGAGATTGAGAGCAGTAATGTAACGTGGGTTTTAGTTTTGTATACACAAAGTATAGTATGTTCCCAATGAACTTGTGACACTAGTATATTTATGAGAAAATGCTTCTATTTTGGCTATTTTTTATTGAAAAACCATCAATGACATATCGTCCTGTCTCTAGCAATACCGCCTATCTGACATTTTGTTTTTGAAATCTGTATTTGTACAGATATCATTATAGTTCTTATGAAAAAGTGTTTTATATGTCTCTCCCGAAATTTAAAAAAAATGTTAGATAGGCGGTATTGCTAGAGACATAACAGACGATTTGGATAAGAAGTAGTCGTCAACTATTTTGCATAACTCATTGTGACTGTAAGCGTCGATTGACAGTTGCCACCCATGGACTCTAAGGACTTGCGAATTGTTCAACCAGAAGCGTACCGATTTTGCAGTGCATAATTCACAATTTGCCGGTTCGTCCGGGCCGTAGTTTTTCTAGAGTTCCTAGTATTTTGTCTGAGAGTCCCCAAAAAATTTTGTTTTTATTATCAATTTTTATGGCTATCCGCCGAACAGTTTCGCGATTTATGCCTAATTTTTCTATATAAGAGTGAATTTGATTTTTAGCTGCAACTGATTTAATGCTTTCTGAGACGTCGTTTCCCCCCATTTCTGAGAATTTACATAATCCCATTATTTTTCTTATTTTGGATTAATATTTTCACTGTAATTTTAATTTCTTTAAAGAAAATTACCGATACAATTATAAATTTTATTAAAAAAAAAAAAATATCACTGCACATATGCAAATTTTGACGTATTATCATTACTAAATATTTCACTAAAATGGCGAAAAATTAAAGGTGAAGGAACAGAGACGCAAAATACGAAATAAGTACGCAAAATAGTTGACGAATACTTACATATCATTGATGGTTTTTCCAAAATTTCATAAAAAATCTATTAAAAATGGCAAAAATAGAAGCTTTTTTTTTAGAAATATACTAGTGTCACAAGTTTATTGGCAACATACTGTAGGTACATATATGCAAAGTATCTCTGAAATTCTGACTACATATAATCCACATAACTCCCTTAATTCTTGAAATATTTTAATAAAAATTATCTCATGTCTTACGTAAAATTTGATTTCCAATCTTTTTTGGCTTATAAATTTTTTCCGGTTTTCTAGTAAAATATCGAGAAAATCACCCAAATATGCAACTCAAAACTTGGACAGCCAATTTTTCCACGAAATAAAGTTAAATTCTTAGAAAAATACCCATCTGTAGAATACATACTTAAGTTTTCAGTTTTATATTTTTATGATTTTCTCGATAATTTGTTAGAAGAACGAAAAAAAAAAAAATCAGTCAAAAAAGTTTGTACCTACATAATTATGTATGCTTGGAAGTTAAGAAAATCTGAAAAATCGATGATACACCAAATTGATACGACATTTGAAAGTAAGACATTCCGACTAATTTTTAGATATTTTGATTTTTTTCAAAAAGTTTCGTTTTGTTTTTTTGGAAGCTCAATAAAAAGTTTGTATGGGCAGTTTGTAGGTATTATTGTAACACATCAAAATAAAATAAAACAAAGCTTCCACTATATTTTTAGTGTGGAAGCAAAATCAAAGCGGAATTTTTTGTGAAAAAAATTTGATTTTATTGAAAAAAATGGTGAATTTTTGAAATTTTTTTAAAATTTAACGCACAATAGATTAAAAATTATGCATTCCACAGAAAAAGATACTAAGAAGATTTTTGTAGTTTGAATGATTATTTTTCGAAGGAGCTTTTTATTATTTTTATGAATTTTTGTTTGTTTCTTTTATTGAACATCTATACTTATTTTTAGGTTTATTATTCAATAGTGTCTTATATCAATTTTATTAGTTTATTGTAGGTGCAAATTAGTTTGCAGTTGCATACTTATTCTTAAGTAATTTAGCATTGCAGTTATTTGCCATTACATTCAAAATATATTCGTGAAAAAAAGAGAGGTGTTTTGATATTTTCTCGGACAATTTAGTTTCTTTTTACATTGGGTAGAACTAAATGTACGTTCTAGAGCTTAAGATGATGAATTTTGCAGACATTTTATCTAACATTTAGGCAACGGTACATTTCCGGACATTCATCTATTGGGCATTTTTTCTTAATATTAAATTTTCTACACGCCCATATATGTTTGGACTATACTAAATAGTACACCCTGTAGACAGAGTTTTTTGATAATATACCAGAACATTTTCCAGTGAATATTAACTAAAAAGTCTATAATAAACAAGAACGTAGTTACAAAGGAAAAAAAACAAAAAAAAAATGGGTTAAATGACGAAATATCTAATATTTATTCATCATACCAATAAAATTGCATGCATAACATTTTAACTATTATTGTTTGGGCCCGAATGTTTAGACACTAAAATTAGAAATTAGTCACCTAAAAAAGATAATTAAAAACTGAAAAAAGACACTAAAAATGAGAATACAAGTTATAAAAAATCAAATATTTGCAATTAACTTGGGCTCAAAATAGCTGTACGAAACTTAGAATGTTGATATATAAGTAGTAGTAAAATTTTTGGAGCATCGAACACCGTTATTCAATTCCTAAGTTTTTTAGTTACTTACGGGCGTAATCTTGATGATTGATTTTAATAACAAAATTAAAAACGAAATATTAAAAATAATTAAAAGATTTCTGTTCAAATTATTGATAGCAAAAAATAAAATAAAAACAAAAAGTTTTCCTACAAATTTAACAATTAAATTAAAAAAAACTAAATTATTGATAAAGTACCTACGTACATACTAAAGTAAGAATATTCTCTGCCCAATTAACTAAAAATGTAAAAGTTCATAAAAGATTCAAAATAATTGATTACGTTGCAGGCCAGCTTTTTTTGGTTTCTTTGTAGTACATTCAGAGCCGGTTAAAGATGTCGTGTGCAAAAATGTATCATGTTTATTTATAAGTTTATGAATGAGAGAAAAATTATTGTTTATTAAAATTCTATTTTACAATCAAAGCGTTTCAAATTTAAATTGTTCGTAAAGCTAAATCATATCCAGTCCAGTCTGGTAAAATTCTCGAGAATTTTGCCTATTGAGAATATTTTCCGGATAGGAGAATTTTCGTATTTTAAGTGAGAATTTTCTTATTTGAGAAAATTTTTAATTAAATTAATTTTTGATATTGAATATTGATATTCTAATAAAACAACCATACTCTTGATTTAAAAATTTGAGAATATTCTTGTGAGAGATGAAGATTTCCCCGCGAATATTTTCGACTCATAACACTAGTCCAGTTATAATAATGTTCCAATTATTTGTATGGAAGACTCATTTATCGTCAAAATACTCATTTATCACCAAAATACAGCGAAATTTTTTAAGAAGTGAAAATTTTACAAATTAGTTAGGTACTCTTTTTTGAAAATAATTTCACATTATTTAATTTTTGAAACAGTTTTAAATGTTTTTCAAATTTTCAAAATAACATTTTTTTAACCACAGTTATTTTTAATAATTTTTATAAAGCGCAAATTGAAATAATTTTGATAATTTCGGTGGGGGGAGGGGAACGTTTATAAAAGTTCCAGTTCATCTCTGACAGATCTAAGAGTAAATTAATAATAACAAATCAATTATCTCTAGTACCTACCTATACATAAATAATAATAAACAGAAATATTTGATAACAAAAACTAAAGCAATAAACAAAACAAAAACCAAAAAAACCAAACAAGAAAATTGATTATAAATATATGCGATCAGCACATCGTTATCAGTAGGTATACAAATAGATACACAATTACACAATCATATATATATGTATACATAACACATAATATATGCATACAACAAATTTATGGTTCCGTTTAGCAACAAATCTATCAACTATAACGTCTGGGTAACCGTTTTTCGGTATTGAATTTAGTATGTAAACGATTCCATTCTGATACAGATCATCTCCAGGACGGGGAGAAATGTTTTTTGTGAATTTTTCAAAGTAGGAAAACCCAAAACGGTTAACAGTGCGACGAAAAATGTGCATTTTTGATTACCTACTTCGATTCGATTTTATAGTAAATTTGACGTTGTATTGGAAAAATCAATAATTGGATTAAAATTAAAATTAATTTTTTTTTTAAATTTGACCGGTGTCTATGTGTTAATTTTAAAAAATGGCATCTGAAAGGACACCACTATTGCATAGTATTGTATCAAGCGAAAGGTCTAATTTGCTGGATAATTGCTGCGTAAATATTCCAAATCAATTGCATGGTGGTGACGCTAATAAGTAAGTTAAAATTGTTTAAATAAAAAAATCAGAACTAAAAAATTTCTTTATTCTTTTAATTAAAATTCATAAAAAATCCAACAACACACGTCATTTGTAGCCGGTTTTAGAATTATCTGTATTACTCACGTGTTTACACACTCGTGGATAATTTTTGTATTTCATTAAAAATTTTTAAAATTTTCCATCGTTTTCGTGATTACAAATTTAAATGAATCACTTCGTTAGCAAGAGAAAAAAAATATTTCTGTTTGTAATAAGATTTTACTTGAGATTCAATATTGGTATTTCGTATTACATACTTGAATACTTGATGACATAATAATCATAACTTCAGTGGAAACAATAGAATTCAGCCTTAACCCCCTTTAACACAACTGTCACTATAAAGCCCTTCTATACTTCTATATAATATGCGTGTAGGATAGGCAATCATTACAAGACGATAAAAAAACCAAAAAATAACGTAAAAAATGCCCCTAAAGAATGTCTTGTTCGGATCTTATATAGCAACAACCGTACCGTCTGTCCTGTTAGAAATACGAAATGTGCTAGCGTATTGCGGCTCACCACACTCGACAACTTACATTATAGAAATTTGTCAATCTACAGTGTGGAGAATACTTGATATAATCTAAATGTGACTTTCGAGATTTTGTTCTAATTCTTTCTGTCAATTTTAGTTTGGCTATCCGAATATATTCCCTTTTGAGTTTGAAATACTCCTAAATATTTACCGTAGAAAAAAAAATTATTTTACCACCATATCGTCTTTTTCGAAAAATTTTAAGTTGAAATATGCATTTTCGTCCGTCTGTGATCAAGATTCCGGCAGAAGCTAGTGGTTAGTAAATGATTTTGGAGCAAATCGAACAAGGTATAAGGTAGAGGGAGAGCAAATATATCGCTCACCGGCTTCTACAGTGGCACAACTCAAAAATTGCAAAATTCCTACTTATCCTTAGTCTTTAAATCTAAATTTTAAAAGTTTATCCGTGTAGGTAGATTCTAAGATATGGCGTTTGTGTTAATAAGGCATTTTTTAAATTTCGTTTACAATATTGCAACAACTGGCCCTTTTTTATTGCTATAAATAAGATTTAAGGGTTCGTGCTACGCGAGTGACACTTTTGCATTGTGCTGGAAAGTCTGATTGAATTTATTTCAGCAAATTGTGACACATTTTGAATTGTGCTTGATTCGTTTATTTTCATTAGATGTGTCAGTATTGATGAAATATATTATACCAAAATGGTAATAAA
The DNA here is from genome assembly GCA_026745375.1 of Platyura marginata. Classification (NCBI taxonomy): domain Eukaryota; kingdom Metazoa; phylum Arthropoda; class Insecta; order Diptera; family Keroplatidae; genus Platyura; species Platyura marginata. The sequence continues at coordinate 49,755 of JANSTT010017472.1, forward strand.
TATGTTATTATTTTAAACTATTCCGGTTTCTTCAAATTAATATGGCGTCTGAGTAATGTGCCTCCACAATTAATTTGCGCTTAGAACTAACAAAATAAAATTTAGGCTGTGTTACACACTTTGTATTGTTTCTCTTCTTTCTTTATGGCGTATTCGTATTGCGAAAAATAGATGTTTATATGAAAAACAATATGTCTGCGAGTGGTTTTGAGTAAATTGAGTGGCATTTGGTGACCTATGGTCTAAAAATGTCAGATGAAATAGTTGACGTTTTGGAATTTAAATCGTCATTATATACTACGTACATATATCAAAAATGCAATTTGTTTGCTCGAACCAAAAATTAAAAAAAATTGAAACTAAGTTGGTTTTTAAAATGTTTTGCTAATTCCTTTATCATCCTTCAAATTATCGCCAAAAATCGTTTAATATTTTTTTCTTCACTTTTTATTCGAATCACTTTCCGAAATAATTCAATTTCAAAAATAATTAGGAAAAGCAAATTTTGTATTGATTGCTACTTGACATCTTGAAATTCAAATCAAAATGGTTGTTACTCTCGCAGAAACCATTTCATATAAAAATGATCGAATATACAATCCATTAGTATAATAGTTCTATGGATTATGCTTATTATGGTTGTAATTGTAAAACGTATTGTAATTTATTAATTTAGATTAAAAAGTTATCAATAATTTCAATTTTCTTTATTATTATTATAGCTATCATATTCGTATATATAATTAATACACAAGATATAGTTGACCAGATTTTCATACGTCACAGTGCAATGAGAAGGATAGAAAAATGCGATGAAAACAGTAACGTAGCGTGGGTTTTATTTTTGCCTATACAAAGTACCTTTGAAATTCTTACTTTAATCCGTCTAACTTTATTAATTGTTTTAATATTATAACTAAGATAATTTTACTTCAAGTAAAATTTTATTTTCAATCTTTTTTGCCTTATAAATTTTTTCCGGTTTTCTAACAAAATATTGAGATAATCATTAAAATGTGCAACTTCAAACTGGGTATTCTGCAAGCTTAATTATCCATAGAGAAATTCTTTTGCAGAATACCTAGTTTTGAATTGCATATTTTGATGATTTTTTCGATATTTTGTTAGAAAATCGAAAATATAAGACAAGAAAGATTCGAAATAAAATTTTACTTGAAGTAAGATTATCTTAGTTATAATATTAAAACAATTAATGAAGTTAGGCGGATTAAAGTAAGAATTTCAAAGGTACTTTGTATAGGCAAAATAAAACCCGCGCTACATTACTGGATGAAAATAAACAGAACAGAGAGAATAGAAACATCACTAAAACATAAAATAGTTAATTACATATTGTCTCTTTTTTTCTTCCATTGAATTATACCCTCTCTTTTTTTACAACACAGCTATTTTTTTTACACAGCACATGGATATATGATGTAGGATGTAGGTTTTAGGGTTGGTTGTTATTGAATTGAATTATTTTTCGTATTTTCTTCCACTAAATTAATGACAAAATGTTGAAAAAATTGTAAATACAATAAAGTTTTTATTTTTTATGTTGCATAAAAAGAAGTTACCATTTATTTTGATCCATCGTTAACCATTATAGAACCGACCATACTAAATTACTTTAAAATGCTAATTTTCTCACAATTTTTTCTTCTTTTCCATTTCTCATACAAAATTGCTATAACCCTGGGACAGGTACCAATAATATAGTGTTTTTAGACAGGAGTCCTCTAGATATAATTAGAGACCGGATTTCTAAGCACTAAAAATGTGTCAAATAAGCGCTTAAAAGAGCACTAAAAAAGGGTAAAATAAGCGGTACAATAAGCGGTAAAATAAGAGGCAAAATCAATGATTTATATTTTTTATTATTTCAGGACAGGTAAATACAATACATATATATACCTATATGTACCCAGTTACATTTATATATATGTACATATACATATATAGAAAAATAGAACAGAACAATAACTTAAAACTATACATTTTTATTGCACATAATTTTTATATTATTAAGATTAAACTTCTATCGCTCAAAAATTGTTTATATACTATATAGAAAAACTTCATTCTACATCACTAGACGTTATTGGAGCAAATTTAAATAATTCAATATCTCCTGGTCCGTACGGAAATTTGTTTAATTGTGTAACCTTTTCACCACTTAATATGAGTGAAATTTTCCATTATTTTTTTCCAATACTTTTCTTAACTTTTGGAAACTAAACGGTCAACGTTTGGATAGCGATCCGATGAAAAGCATGGGTAAGGCATGTCAAATGCACCATATTCGAGTACATAACTTGTATACCTCTTGCAGCGTCAGAAACAAACAATAAAACGTCGTCGCGGTTGATTTCAATTAATTTCATCGAGTCTTCAAATAGCTTTGCTATCGTCGTGTGATTTGCTTTCTCTAAATTTTCGGAATTTATTTTATGATATGATTTTATGATATCAATGATGAACATTGTACATAGATCTTAAAATTTAAGTAATTTTTTTATTTTGTATGACAGGAATAAGCTAAAAAATAAGCAATCATACGTAAATTAATTAAAAATAAGCATTTATAGGCAAAATAAGCAAAAAAAAGCACTATCAAGTAGGTCTTATTCGCAACTATAAAAGATGAATCGAATTTTGGTATTAGTTATTTTCATTTCCGGCGCTTTAAAAAAAATAAGCATTTGCTTAGAAATCCGGTCTTATAGTTATAATTAAATTTAAAAAACAAAAATCTTAAATCTCAATTATCTCTTTAACGTTTTTTTTTTTTAGAAATCGGCGAACAAATATGTAGAAAATTTATGTGAAATCTTGTAAGGATCTTAACTCTAATGATAAATAACAAATATGTACAAATAAAAGACCAAATGATGATTTTAGTCAATTCGGCTTAATTTCACCTTATTTCACGGGCTCTACATTATAAATATCATTAAATATTGTTTTTCTTCAGTGTGGATTTGACTGTTAATTTAGATATTTTTTTGATGAGCTAACAAAAACAAAAAATTCTTCAATTTTTTTAAGTAATATAATAATGTATAAACATAAACATAGTAAATTAGATTGATTTACTTCCTTCAGTAATAAAAAAAGAAGAAGAATTGTTTCACGTTATCTGATGATAACGACTACAGAGTAAATAGCAATAAACCTAAAAAAATAACTTTGTTTGTAGATAATAATCTCTACACATCTTGAATGTTTAGAATGAAAATAAAAAAACAAAAGGCATGTGGTTAATCGTAATTCCAAATTTAAATTTTACGTAATTTAACCCTAAAGCGCAAAACGGAGTCCGTTGGACTCCGCTGACGAAGAAAAGACCAATAACTTTAAAACGAAAAGCTTTTTCAACATGAGGTTTTTTCGTATTATTAAGTTTTTTTAAGTTTTATAAGATGTAGGAAAAAAAAATTTAATAATTTTTTTTTTCACAACAATTTTGTATATTGAAATTTTTTGTAAAATAAACGCAAAATGGAGTCCGTTGGACTCCGCTTTAATTCCTATGTAAATATAAGTTTTTGGACTATTTCTTTAAAAAAAATCAATTTTATTTAGGTTAACGTGTTCAAAATTAATAAATTTTTTATAAAATAAAACTTACGCAAAGTTAATTTTGATCAATTGTTTTGTGAGATCCCCATAACAGTATTTTTTTTAATTTTAAGGCGAAACTGTCCTGCCCAATAATTTTTACTGTGGAACCAAAGAATAGAAATATAGAATAGGGTAGGTATATGCAAAACCGATAAGAAATCCGTTTACCGGTGGTTATATGGTCAAAAAAAGTTTTGCGCTTTAGGGTTAAGTAGGTACTAATATTTATATATTTTAATAAATATTTTTAATCACATAATTTGAGTTTATGAAATTCCATTTTTATCTCTACATTCCAAAATTGCTTTTTTTTTGCTTGTACAACCGTAAATTACTTAAGTTGCACTTAAAAAGTTAAACCTATAAAAACGAATTTAACTTAGTAGCAGCGTTAGTTCTTATTAATATTTGGTTGCATTACACTTATCTTCAATTTATCTCTACGTATTTCAATGGATGCACTGCATTGTAGAAGGTTAATAAATCTTTAATTTTCTTCAGCTGATAACATTTTGTAGATTAGGTGCATTTTTTTATAAAATAACCTACTGTGCCTGATGCCAAATTCGTAACGTTTTAACTGAAAATATTGTTAAATTAATCAGTGATTAAGAATTTAATTTAGGTGTTTACGATTTTTGGAAATTGTGATTTTTTTTTTTGTTTGTTAAAACGTACGTCAATCTTGTGCTGAGTGCAATATCAGTAAGTATTAAATCGTTATATTTAGCTATGATGATCAAATTTTCGTCTGGTGCCACTGATGAAGCCAAGATGGCATTAATAATAACAAACTTTTGACTTAATCATGAGTCTCAAAAAACCGAACTATATTTATGAAGGTAAATTAATTTTACATAATGGCTGATTTATGATTTTATGTCCTTTTTTTGGTGTGTATATGTAAAAAATATATTATCTATGTACATTAGGGTAGGCCGTAGTAGTATGAAATTAAAAAAGTACATAGTTTTTCAAAATCCACATAGTCAGAAAAATTTCTGGAAGTGTACTGAGTATTTTGTGAAAAATGGAATTTTCCGATCTCTTACCAATTTCTAGCGCAAATTCAAACAACACAAAAGGAGCCTATTTTTGCTAATATTTAGAAAAATAGGTGTATCTTCCGTCCCTGATTAGCTAAAAATCTATGTTATATCTTATTTTAAAGGTATATTTTTCTGACTATGTGGATTTTGATTTCCCGGATCGATCTACCCTAATGTACATATCTCAATTAATGATATTTGCGAAGTCTAAATTATGCGAAAATACATTTCATACCAATATTGGTCAATCAATGTTTGTTTTTGTTTTTTTTTTTAATTAATTTTTTTTTTTTTTAAACAAGAAATTCAAATTTCAAAAGTTTTTATCAATTTTAACATAATTATTAATTTGGCACAATCTACTCATACATAAGTATGTATAACCAAAAAAAAATACTTAATTTTATCTCTAAAAATTTAAACCGATTTACCATCACTTATCAACTTTAATTTATTGTCCATAACAATTTCCACATGAGAAGTAGTTCAATGTGATGGGAAAAAGTACAATGTGACCCAATTAATCGTTTCATTTATGTATTATGACGATTGAATTTATCGTATTTATGTAGATTATATACCTACGACTACGACAAATGCGTGAAAATAGTAATTATATATGTTCAATTCGGCATTATATATTTGTTAAAAGGATATGAATAATTTAGTATCCGTAAACTAACTAGATATGATTAATATTGGAAGAAAGTTTTATTTGATAAGGGGTGGACATAACCTTGATTTACTTAAAAATCAGGACAATACGTACCTATATTGTCTGTATTTATAGTAAATATACCGGATTGGTTTAAAAAAAAAAAAAAAATTAATTACTGTTTTATTGATTATTTCATTACCGGAAGGGATTTTGATGATCGGAAAAGCTTTTTGATGAAAGTGAGAAAAATAACACTTATGCAAAATTAAACCATTTTAAAAAGTTTAATTTAAAGTAAAGGGTTACAAAAGTAAAAACTAGTTTTTTGGTAAAATGTTGTGTTAAAAATTCAACGAAATTTTTTTTAATTAAAATGTCTATTTTTGGGAATTTTTTTCGAGTTCATGAACTCTATTGTTAGCTTATTATTAGTTATAATTATAATTACGATTGTCCTTAATACAAAATCGGTATTCTCTTAATAGGTACATAGTACAGTTAGTATAGTAAAAAAATATATCAGGTATAATTAGAGACGGCCTTGGAGAATAATTGATCCAATCGTCGTGTACCATTAAAAAACTTAAGTAATTTTCATGGTAGAAAATGAAAAAAAAAATTAATTAGAGCGTTTACCCAACATTTTAACCGTGTTTTTGGCAATTTTTTGAAAAGTGACACAATTTTTATATTATTTTAAACTTAAAGCATTTTGTGCTTAAAGCAATTTTAATTTTTGGAAAAAGGTAACCTTTTTAAGATCTATACATTTTGAACATGAAGACTTAACCAAAAAAAAAGAATGAAATTCAATTTAATTTGTTCAAGATCTATGAATCTTAATAGGTTGATTATTTTCAAAAATTTTATTTCGCAAAAAATGCTAGAAATTTGTTACTATACAAAGCATCAAAAGCATCTCTTTAATAATTAGAAAGTTTAAAATTGTGTACATTTTTAAGAAATCTTCAAAAAATGTTAAAAATAAGTTCAAAATGATCTAAATTAAAAAAAAAATGTAGTAACTACCACGATGATTGGCTTATTAATTTTCTAAAGCCACCACTAATTACAATACTGCGCATACGAGAAATCTATTAACCCTAATCCAACCAAAATGTGTCTTTAAGACACATTTCATTTTAAAAAACTCTCCTACTCGTTTAATACGTGTTTCAAAAGAAAGGGTTCGATTTTCTCCCGAATAAAAATGGTATAGTTGATTTAATCGTAGTATCCTGCTTTAATATAAATGGCGCACAGTTTGAACATTTAATTAATTAAGTTTTTGTTTGTTCTTTATTGATTTTCTTAATAAACTACTACTTTTATACATAATTCCAACAGATTTTAATTAACTTGAATGTACGGTTCATAAAAGAATTAATTTTCAAAAAAAGTCGAACCCTTTCTTTTGAAACACCCTGTATATTACCGATCGAAGGCTTTATGTATTTTATCATTCGACATTTTTACACAAAAAAAAAATAAAAATACGATTCTTAACTTTTTATCTAAAAAAAAATAAAAATTACTGGCACAACCTACCAAGGTAAAAATAGCCTGGTTAGATTAGGGTTAAATCTCTTGGGACCTATTCAATGTAACCATATATGGTACATCAATCAGTTTACCAGACGTAAACTGAGAGATGCTATCTATTAGAATTATAGATTACATGCATATATTCATATTATAATAGAAGAAAAATACAAAACCTCTATAAAAATCATTACTCATCTTATACATAGTATGTAGAGCAGAGAGTGTCGACTGTTGTTGTTGTATATGTAGACTATCCATTTTACCGAAACTTTAAATTCATAAAATATATTCATCCATAATATATCAAAATATTTTTCCACAGTTTCCACACAAGATTTTTTTTTTAAATTTGCTAGAATACCAATTTAAGTGAAACATTTTATCTGCGCTGTTGAAATTTCCACAATAAAACTCTGAACCACAATTCAATGAAAAATAAAATCAAAACTCATAAATTTTTATCCATAAATCATCAATATTTTTTACGCGTGTTCAACCATATCAGATTCGAATATTATGAAAGAGCAGAAATTCTACTTTTTGCTTGGGGAATATATATGCGAAATATTAAATTTGGGAAATTACTTTGTAAGTAGCTGTCAGTCTTTTTGAAACTGTGTTAAGAGTTAACTCAAATAATTGAAATAAAAAAAAAAAGGGAAAAATAAAAAAATTATCTACTAAATAAATATTAAAATTTGACAAAGATTTGAAACTGTCACATTGGGTTTATTTATAATCATATAATTTTTAAGGAACTTTGATTTATTATTATGGAGGAGGTCAAGTGTTATAATGCACACAAAGCATTTTACGAATTTTATCGATCAATTACAATTTACAGTTACAAAACAAAATTTTAAATCTAGATATGCTATGATTAAGAAGGAAGCAAGCATTTTTTTTTAAAGTATAATTAATACCTACTATAGGTAGTCCTCGACTTACGACCGAGATAGGTTCCTAGACATTGGTCGTAAGTCGAGTAGGTCGAAAGTCGAGTTTCATATAAAAAAAACAACAAAGAATAATAAAATCCAACTCAAGTACAATCGGAAGTGTAAACCACATACAAACGGGTCCAATATGTATATTGACGTGGTTCAAAAATACAAGACAAAAATTTTTTATGCTAGATTCTCGATCCCCTCAATTTGTTTCTAAATCCAGTTTTTTGGTTTTTCAAAATTTTCCCATGTAAATTGTATGGGGAAAAATCACATTTTGGGATTTTTAGCATAATTATTCAGGGTTAGGGAAATTCTTGCATTAAACTTGAAGGACTTGTTGAAGAATATCCATCGAAAAATTTAATCATACATATGGGCTTGGCGCCTCTAACACACCCTTACGGTGCCTCGAAAGTTACCATTAAATCAAAAAAAATGTAAACTTTTCATGGAATTGACCATTTTGAGCACTTTATTCTCATTTTTTTCTTCAAAAATTATTACTAGTGGTCTCTAGTGGAATATTTATTAGTTAATTTTCATTTATTTAAATAAATTCAGGTCTCCATAGGCACCATTTACAATTAAAATATTGCAGAAACAAAAAATACGTACTTACTTTTTACGGATTTATTAAAAAATTAAAAACAAAATTATAAAATTAAAAGGTCGTAAGTGTGAACCGTCGTAAGTCGAGGACTACCTGTATATTTGATAATTAACAAGTCCCACGGTTTTTTTTATTTAAATAAAGCGAAATAAGCAAAATTTGTGGTTGGGAGGGAAGGGTTTTTGTGTACATTCTAGCTAGAGCATAGTAGTATCGTTAATTTGTGTGCAGTCACTGCCAAAAAGTTTATGTACCTGGCTAACAGACATTGGCCAAAAATTTCTAACTTTTCCGAAAATGAGATATTCTCAAATTTGTTTCTTATTTTATTGACAGATAAATATTTGATTTAAAAAAAATGTTTGATTTTTTTTTTCTTTTGTTATTTTTTTTGTAACAAGAAATTATTGTAGTTTCTTAAAGGTTAAGTTTAAAACTTTTTCGTTTATTAGAGAAATATTTATTTTTTTATTATCTATGACTTTGTTCTGAACACTTGAAAACTTTTTCAAAAATTGTGCAAATTCAAAAATTGTTTTTAGTGTTGTCCCTTATTTTTTTTTTTTTTGTTAATTAAGGCCACTATTTCCAAATCCGATTACATACAAACAGGCAAAGTTTGATTTATCCAATGTTCGTTTGTAGCTATTGTTCGAATTCAGCAAGGCCAACAATTTAACACATGGTGGGCTTTACATAATTACTCAATTTGTAATTCCATAAAACAATAGGATGCCTAAATATTTTTTTCTCCAAATTAGTTGTATTCTTTATATACTATAAGTTAAAGTGTCTCATAGAAAAGATGGTGTTAGAGGAGGTCAATACTAGATGAACATGTTCTGGCTATTTTCTAGGTAAGGCTTTATAACCGAGCTAGAGTAGTTCAACATTTGTCGGTATCGCAAATAACTTTTGAACCACGCCCTGGATTCTTATAAAACTAAGCTTATTTTGAAGATTATTACGTTTCCATTAAATTACACTAAGTTTCATTAGTTTTTGATGAAAACTGTTTTTTTGAAAAGGGCTCAAACTGAGAACTTTCGTACAATTTACAATACAAATTCTTCTATTGTTTCAAAAACCTTCGAATTTTAGATATTTGTAATGCGGATTGTTTTATTGTTTATTATTATTATTTTCAATTTTTCAATAAGAATCTTTGAAAATGGTCAACAACAAAAAAAAATAAATAAAATTTCGATGACAAAAAAAAATATTTCGGTTCAGTTAACTGGAAGCCAATCAAATCTTTCTACTTTGATTAGAACACTGTAAATATCACATTAAAATTCTTACAAAATTATATACAAGGTAAAAACACCTGAATTTCGTAATTAAGAATTAATACGAATTAAATTACTTTTACTTTACGTATATTTAATGTAATACGAAGAACAAACTCTTTGTACATATTTTAAATCCTTTTCCTACAACTCTTTCGTAAACGTAAAACGAATTAGTCCTCTATTAATTGTATTTTATTCAAGTGTCACTTTGTCGTTTAGGATATACCATACGATAAGCATTTAATGAAACGAAAAAATTGCCTCAATGCTTTAAAATAAAATCATTTCCAATATATGGTCTAAGAATTTATTACACATGGATGTTAGGGGTGACTATATGTTCCTACTACATATTATTCATATACATACAGATTAAAGAATAAAGAATAAAGAAAAATTGTGATTTCTAAAAATATTTAAAAATCAAACATTCTGCCAGGCTACGAATAAATAAAAAAAAAGAAAAGGAAAGGGATCTAATAATGTCATATACAGATAGCATGTAGATGATATTGGAGATATATTTGTGCTCTACTAGGTGGACCTTTTTTGTATACGGTAAAAGTTAATTCTTCTTATTTTCCATTCCAGAGGAAAAGGTTCTGTTAGAAAAATATTTTCTTTATCCTGTTTTCGTCATACTTGTTGAACATTCTTTCAGTGGATATAAATTACAATAGACATTATAAGAATTTAGGCATGCTGTCATGTAATGTGATGTTTTTTCAAAGGGAAAAAAAATGATCGGTTTAACATTATTATACATATAACATATACATACATATATGTACATATGTATATAGTTATATATTACATATTGAGAGATAAATAATGTTCTTACCTTGAGAAATTAAACAAAAATAAAAATGACATACACCCCTATTTAGGTCAATTCTAAATTTGAAAATTAAAATAATTTTTTTTAATAAAAATACTTCGCCTCTAATATCATACAAAAAGTCATAATTATTATTCTAAGAGTACACGGACTGTTAAAACCGACAGTTGACTGTCGGTCTGACGTCACGAAAAAAACCAGCAAACGGCTGGCAAACATTGATAGTCGACAGTCGCTCAAATGAAAAGTATTTGGTGAGTACACGGACTGTCAGTTTTGTCACAAAACTGACAAATTTGGTTTGTCA
>JANSTT010017473.1:0-16984 GCA_026745375.1 Platyura marginata
AAAGTTGTAAATAATAAACAAGTACTCATACGGGTATAATATAATCGGCGTAGCCAATTTTTACTTCTTTACTGGTTCTTCTTCTTTTCGGGGCGAGTGTGTTTGTTTGTGTGGATATGCAGCACTTGAGGTGTTTTTCCTGGAAACCTAAATTTACTCGCCTTTGTCACCTTTTTAAGCACTGTCATTAGTGTCATTCTGTCATAATGCAATTTCTACACTGTCATCATACTAGATTTTATCGCCGAAGCTTGAACCAAATCGTAATAAAAGTCCCTCCAACTGCCTGTTGTGCCTCTGTACTGAACTCAGTCAGTTTTCTTTCTTTAATCGTAAGCAAGGAAGATGTGCAATCCAATTCAACCCAGGGGTTCATTTCCATGATGTAAGCCTGTTATTTTGCTGTGTGCGCTTTTGGCTAGAGTGAGTAAGTTCCTCCTCGCATTGATCTGTAATTCTGAACATTTCTAATTCTAACAATAAAAATGTGTCTAGAATTCTATCTATCTTTTAGAACTTTTAGATTCTTTAAATTATTGCACTGTTGCACTACAAATTTTCTAATTTTCAGATATTGAAGTGGCAAATCGACATGGACACACCTGCCTAATGATCGCCTGCTACAAGGGACACTATAGAATTGCCCAATATCTACTGTCACTGCGGGCAAATGTTAATAGACGAAGTGTCAAAGGTAACACTGCACTGCACGACTGTGCCGAATCCGGCTCCTTAGAAATACTACGACTATTACTAGCAAATGGTGCAAATATGGATGTAGATTACTATGGCATGACACCGTTACTAGCGGCCGGCGTAACTGGCCATCTTCCTATTGTAGAACATTTAATTAGTTTACCGACCGTTCGACGTGAGGATAAAATAGACGCCTTGGAATTATTAGGATCAACGTATGTTGATAAAATGCGTGATATGGTTAGTGCGCTGTCATTGTGGCGACGCGCAATGGAAGACCGATATGGCATTGAGCCATATATACCAAAAGCCGAAACAATAATACGAGTCCATGCTTATGATAGGGCAAAGGAAGTCACAAATATTTACGAACTAGACGAACTGGTAATGGATCCGGACGCAATGCGAATGCAGGCATTAGTTATAAGAGAACGAATACTTGGACCCGCGCATCCAGACACCAGCTATTATATAAGGCATAGGGGTGCGGTGTACGCAGACGCCGGTCGATTTGATCGCTGCATAGAATTATGGACGTACGCATTGACAATGCAACAGAGTATATTGGAGCCATTAAGCCCACTGACACAGTCATCATTGCTATCGTTTGCCGAACTATTTAGTTTTATGTTAGGCGAAGCCGGACGACCAACGACACGGGGTCGTGTTGTACCGCCGGTTGAAACGCAAGATATGTTAATTGTATTCGATAAGGCCGTTAGGGAAGTAGAATTAGGACAGATAATGTTATGCCAATTGCCTGAGGCTCAACAAGATCCAGCAGCGATTTGTCGAGCATTAGTTGGTGCCCTACATTTGGCATGTCTGATGGCAAGACTGTTAGACAGTGATGTATGTTGTTCGAACATTAAGGCAAAAGTATTAAGGACATTATATCATTTAATTAATTTAAAGGTAATGTTGATGATGACAATGATGATGATGATGATTTAGCAAATAATAAATAACTTTACAGGTTTCTCTTAAGTCAGGACGAACGGCCCTACATTTAGTATGTTATCGTGAAGCTGCATTGGTCGGTCGATATCCTGCCTGTCAATTTCCATCGCCACAATTAGCCAAAGCACTATTAACGGTTGGCGCCGATCCAAATGCTAAAGATGAAGCAGGCAATACACCGTTACATTTGGCAGCACTTGCCCGACCCTGTCCAGCTAAATTAGCCCAAATACTATTAGAACATGGTGCTCATTTGGTAAGCAAAGCACCCAAATCCCCCAACGTTTCGGTTGAACGATTTTATTTTTGTCTTTAACATATTTTGTGTTGTTTGTTTTGTAGGATGCCAAAAATATGGACGGTGACACATTCGAAACACTGCTACAGAATCAGAGACTCCATGAATTAGTTAATCCTGTTAGATATACACGATTGTCTTGTTTAGCTGCCAGAACAATACAACAACATAGAATTAAGTATAGCAATGAATTGCCACAGTGTTTACATAAATTTGTCGAGTCACATTGAAGTTCGACAAGATTTTGTGGGGGAAGGGGGGGGCAACACAATTTATTTTTAAATGTTGAAATTGACAATTTTAAGATTTATGAAAATAAACAATTTTTTATTTGTGATTTTTAATGTAAGTGGTGACCGTTTTTTTTATTATTATGTTTAAATGCGCCCCCTTTTACAGATCTCTGCCATTTTGATTTTCAGGTAAATAATAAACGGCTCAAGGTAAAATTCTTTGAGAAGTTGTAAGTATTTGCCAAAAGATTAAGTTCCTAAATCCCTTAGATCCCTACTACCACTACTAGCACTAGTGATAGAAATTCACTTTCCTCCTTTAGGAATATTCCCTTAATGCTACACCAATTCCCAAAGACTTTCAAATGAGACTGAAATGTAACTTAGAAAATTTTGACTTTAGAGGGCACTGTAATCATTCTATGGCAAATCTCTTGAAAGTGATGCGACACTGATGTGCAAGGAAGATTAGTGCGGATTATCATCAAGCCATTTGACAAAAATAGCCGCCATCTTTTTTAGTTTGTTGCTAAAACTTTCATCTCAAAACATTTCTTTTTCTTTCTTCCTTCTTCTTCTCTAGTTGCAGTTCGGTGACACGTACGTTTCTATGTCGTTCTATTTAGCTAGCGCTTACCGTCCAATATAATCCTTAGGCATGCGTGTCCGATGCAGTTCCATTTATTCATCGGATAATTACATTAATATTCTCCAGAGATGTACTCCACAATGATCCTTCCTAGTTGTCACATGACTTTCTTTCTTAATGTGGGAAGTGCAAGAATTTTTGTTCTGGAATTGTAAAAGTTAAAAAAGAAACGAAAACGTCTCGGGAAACAAATTTAATGAAATCAGAAATCATTTCAACTACAGATTTTACAGATTTTTACACTTTTCTGCCCGTCATTCCTGGTACTCGATACAAAAATTCTCCATCATCATCATAGAAACAATCGTCAAATTTGTAGGTAGCTCCCGGTTTGTACAGTCGACGAGGAATCGTAATAAATTCTCGTATTGACGGCATTGACAGATCTTTTAAATTTTCCTGGCTCGGCGTTACATTCCTAGAATCGAATTGTTTTACCTTAAATATATCATCGCCCGTAGGATTAATGGCCACATCAACATCAACTGTTTCAGAGGGCAATTCCATTTGTTTCGTATCACCGGACTGGGAGGAACTCAACGAATTAAGTTGCTTCAAAGTGACGGGCCTCTTGTCAACAACATTTCCCAGCAGAAATGTGTCACTTTTCGGTGATGTTCTTTTGGTCGGTGCTATTTTTTCCGTTTCTCTTGGTTCCTTTTTGGACGCTTGGCATGACGTTATTATGCTAGAAAATTCTTTACTCTTTGGCTTTGGTATGCTGGACTCGAGTTTTTTTGCACGTTGCATTTTCTCGTCGCTAACACTCGATAAATCTCTGTTGGAAAATTTTCGTAAATGTTCCTTTAACGTCACATCCATATCGGTGATTTTGTCGGCATGAAACAATTCCCAGGATCGTTTAACAGATGCATCATGTTTCTGTATTCGTACGCTATCGCTGGGTATCCAGGCGGCTTTAATTAGTTTCGATATGGTAAATGAATCAGTGGGAAAACTTTCGGCAAGTCTGTCGATGCTCCACTCTTCCGAATCTTGTGCATGTAAATAGCGAATTTTCTCTTTTTCTGCCCATGTTAAAAAGTTGGGACTTTTCTTTTTGAAATATTTTGTCTCTACCGTCCATAGACGTATCTTGTCTTTGTGCATTTTCGACTCCTTTTCGTACATTTTGTGCGATTCATGAAGTGCATTGAAGTCCGCTTCATAGACCGCAACATCTTCGGGATCATCTTCGATGTGTTTGGCCAGTGTTTCATCCTCTGGGGTGGTGGCGGCGCTAGGTTTACGACGTGCTCGACGAACATATTGTCGATTTGTTTGAATAGAAATAGTTTTAAATGTTTTAATGATATTTTGAAACATTTTTTGAGTTTGAAACTAATTTTAATTATTTTATTTTGACAGCAGTGATGTTTTGCTCTCTCTTTTTAACACATTATTCCAATTCCCGTGTCCCTTTCCAAGTTTTATAGTAAATTTATAAATCATCGTCTAATTTAATCAATATCAAAAAATTTTAATGATAAAAAGTTAGTTCTCTGACCACTTGCATATAAAATGGCGCCACTAAAAGAAAATGAGTCAAATCACGTGGTATAAAAGGATGGGAAATCTTTTTTGGCCCGCAAATATAATATGTTTTCAATAAACCACGTGATCCAAGTAAAATATCTTCTAACAATTTGTTGATATTTTGTCACTTGACATCAGTGCTGTAGTTTTACTTTGACTAGGCTTTATACTCCGATTTGAATAAAATATAAATTGTTGTTTTTCTTTGTTTAAAGTACATTGTAATAGCAATAATTTGATAAATTTTGCAGTTCATAAAATCAGAATATGGATACCTAGAATGACTTTTTTTTTTGCTCTTTACATTTCTATGTGTTACTCCGAAAATATCAAAAAATTCCGTTTTTCGAAACATTCTATTACTCTGTCAAATTGTAAAACGACAGCACTGCTTGACATTTTTGTTTTTCGAGTTTAGGTTTTTTTGGTATTGTAAGTGCTTTTGACCGGGCATTTCATAACGAAATACCTCTGAAAACTTTGAAATTTACGATAAAAACTAATAGCAAGTGTTGATCTTTAATTGACAGGTATGTTTTTTTGATATATATCCGATTTATTGGCGTAGGCATCGCAATAAATGCTAATTTTTCCTCGATGGCGTTACCTGTCGCCATTTTGTATTTTTATTTATTTTTGTTTTTTTTTTGCCTTTTTTTCTGAATAGTAAAACCTTTATTGAAAATGCATAATTATTTTCCTTCTAATGCCAATTTTAGTTCCAGAATAAATATCTCCATAAAAGTAGAAAGTTCACATAATTAAATGGACAATACCAGTATGTCTGATGGTGATAAACGGGAACGTTCCCGTCGTCCTGATAAGGGAAGCCGATTTTCCGATGCCGACACTAATAGCAGCACCCGAGATCGTAGCGAAGGTCGTCCCTGTAAACGTGTTTATGTCTCAAATATTCCATACGAATATCGTTGGCAAGACCTTAAGGATTTGTTTCGTCGTATCGTTGGCACCGTTGACTTTGTTGAATTGTTTGTTGATGAGAATTTCAAACCGAGGGGCTGTGGCATTGTTGAATTCAAAGATCCCGAGAGTGTGCAAAAATGTCTGGAAAAAATGAATCGCTATGAGCTGAATGGTCGAGAATTGGTTATAAAAGAGGATCACGGCGAGGAACGTGATCAATTTGGTAGAATTGGTCGAGGTGGTGTTGGTGGAGGTGGTGATGGTAGTTCACGTGGTGATTCATTGAGAGGAGGATGTGGTGGCGGTGGTGGTGGTGGTGGCGCCAACGGAAGGGATCGTGATGTTGATCGTTCGTTCATGTTAGTTCTAACTTTTTAATTAGACAATTATGGTTCAACGAAATTAACGGTGACTGGAAGAATTTCGAGAGAACTGGCTTGGCTTTTTTCTAGATCTTTTTGTTACATTAATCTGTGTCTGTCTATATGGGCCTGGACAAAGGTTTTTTGTAATCAAATCTCTTATTTTGTTTTTTGTATTCTCTGAGTTGCTAATTCTGGTTTTTCTGCTGTGTTCTCTTGTTCTCTATTCCTTTCTAGTTTCTTTGAACCATACACATGTCTTTGGCGTTATTTTTGTTTTAAGCAAAGAAATTGTTTCTTTATTCGCTGAGTTGTTATGTTAATTTTGGTATTTCTCCTCTCTTTTTTTTCGACATCTAGGATGAATCGCGGAGATATCGGCGGTGGTGGTGGTGGTGGTGGTTTAGGTGGCAATGGCATGAATTATATGCCATGTGATTATGATCCGTCATTCAATACGTATGGTCTGAGTACTTCGTTTTTGGATAATTTGGGCATTCAGGGACCTCTTCATACCAAAGTTTTTGTCGCTAATGTGAGTATTGCATTGCATTTTATCTACTTGTTGTGTAATACATTTTTATATGACGCGGCGGTGGGAGGGGGGCTGGTTTCTACCAATTTTTTATAAGTCGATGTTGGCCTGTAGATACAAAAATAATTTTGTTGAAAGATTACCATACCAGCTGTGCTAATTTGGTCTGAATACGGAATCTTTCTCTTAGGACATTCGGAAAGTTTCAATTGTAATTTCATGTATCATTTATTGGAAGCAGTATAAAGCAACCAATAGGAACTGTGGATGATGTTTACTCCTTCACAATAAGTCGTCACATTTTAATAAAAAAAAAATTTCTCCGTTTCACGATCGTTGCGTTGCGTCTTGCGTTCTACTTGTGGCTTTCACAAAAGGATCCAAAAAGTCAAACACGTACCCAGTGATGATGAATGAATTTCGTTCAATTGTTTCCGTAATTGTATTGTTCTGGTGCCAACTCATATTGATTTGATAGAGATTGAGAGAATCTAGCTCTCAATTGGTAATCACAGTCAGGCAAATTGACCTAAAACGTCCATTGTTGTGAAGTATCGTACACTCTGGGTAATATCCTTCCTATTCTAAAATGAATTTTGTTCTCATTGTTGAGCATGGCGATAATCGATCAGTGTGTAATTGACAAATGGAGTGTGTTGAATAGTGTCTTGATCTCGCAAGAATTTGTGAGACAACGGCAATTGTTGAACAAATAGACAATTTATTGAATCCTGAGCTCTTTTTTTAATCACATTCTGGCCGTATTTCCAAAGTATTTTTGATTATTCGTTTGCTGTTGGATTTCATCAGAACAAAAGAAGAACTAGGCGTTTGATTGGTGGTCACGAATAATCTCAGAAGTGGTCTCTGGACAAAAGAATATCACAGGCTCTATTTAGTCTTTGTAACACATATTTTTGAGAAAAGCTATTTTTGACTTTGCTATAGCGCCTTAAGGGGGGAGGGAGGGGAGAAAATTGTTTTAGGACAAAATCTATCGTATCCAGTCTATAAAAGAGATTGATAATTTTCGATATCGGCTTACCCCGGCAAAATACCTACAGGAACTAACCTCTAGGTTGAGGCATATCGTAAAATGGGAAGCAATTTCAGGATCCAGACAAGCTATAGCACCTGTCACCAGGGGACCAGATTAATTTGCATCGAAATTTTGCATATCGTCCTTCGTCAGAGAGCAAAGGCAAGAAAACTCACACAGTTCCTTCTAGGACATGGACAGTTCAAAGCGCATATACACAGGAAATCAATAATCAAAAAAATATTAAAATTGTCCAATTAGAACCGGGAGATATATTTTCAAAAACTAATGAAATTTCGAAAAAAGACCATTTTTAGCCATATTTTCTGATCGGGGGCTAAAAATTGAAGTACTAACTCCACATGGTATGATCACCAACAAGGTGTCAGGGTGAATAATTTCGAAAAGTGATCAACACTTTTAGAAATAATTTGGAACTACAGAATGGTAGTAATTGTTCTAAGACTAATTATTCCTGCACACTTCAAAAAAATTAATTACACACTTCGGTCGAAATGAGTGACATACTGTTTTAGGGTGGTTCGATAAAAAAAACTACAGCGAACTAATTTTTTTTTTGTATGTATCTTGGACAATTCGTTTTTTTTTCGGCCAACAAGACTATTTGTTCGTTATTCTACTAAACTGGTCGTATATTAGTATGTGTGTGTGTGCGTTGTTTATATGGGTAGATATTTTCTAATAAAACAACAACAACAACAAAAAACATTCTACTATAAATGGGGATTTGTTTTCTTTTATTTCTCCTCTTCATTTTCAGTTGGACTACAAAGTTGATGCGAAAAAATTAAAGCAAGTTTTCAAACTAGCTGGAAGACTTGTTAATGTTGATTTAGCTACCGATAAAGATGGAAATAGTCGTGGTTTTGCTGTTGTCGATTATGAACATCCTGTCGAAGCCGTTCAAGCCATATCGATGTTTGATCGTCAATTATTGTTTGATCGTCGTATGACCGTTCGATTGGATCGGGTGCCCGATAAAAATGAGCAAATAAAATTGCCCGAAGGTTTAGGCGGTATTGGTATGGGTTTGGGTCCAAACGGTGAACCGCTTCGTAATGTTGCCGGCAATTTGCCAAATAATCAACAAAATCAAAATTATTCAAATAATCAAAATAATATGGCACCGGTACCGGTGGCGCCACCAAATAATCCGTCTAGTATTTTGGGTGCCGTACCAAATTCTACGTCCTCATTGACCGATAATTTAGCGGCCCTGAATACCGTTGTAGGTAGTTTGGGTAATCTTGGGGCATTGTCGAATCCACTGTTGTCGTCTGCCGCTGCTAGTCTGAATAGTTTGGGATTGAATTTGGGCGGCAATCCCGTTGGTGGAACTGGTGGTGGTGTTGGTGGTAGTAGTGATCTTGGCAATTCGTCAAATTCCAATTTTAACAATTTGAACCAACAACAACCGAATTTTAATTCGGGCTTCGGTCTCTCCAATTTTAATGCAAATCCACGAAATTCTGATTTTGATGGTTCAAATACAGTACGCAATTATAATACACAAAATCAAGATGATTTTAATCGTGGCACATCTAATTTTAATAATGGTCTCTCTCAAGTACTTGGACAACAATTGGGTGGCAATGGAAAGAATAATCGAGGATCAGACACCATATTGATCAGAAATGTAAGTGTGTCCGCTGTTCTAGCGACATTCTCATCAACATTGATAGAACAGAAATTTATTATTCATTTGTAGCTTCCACAAAGTTGTACATGGCAGACATTACGTGACAAATTCCGTGACGTTGGTGAAGTAAAATTTGCCGAAATAAGAGGAAATGATTGCGGTGTCGTCCGTTTCACTAAGGAACGTGATGCAGAAATTGCAATAAGTAAGATGAGACCCGTTGAAATTGGTCCGATTTTCATAAATTGTCTAATGATCGTTTTTATTTGTAGATATCATGGATGGAGCCCGTTTTGATGGTCGGGCTGTTAGTGTTTCCTTTTTATAAACAATACAGACAGATTAATAGACCTCCCCGATCTGTTTCTTCCCGTTTTTATATTTCAGGTTTTTTTTTAATTTTTTTTTTTTTTTTTAAATCATTTTTTGGACGACTTGCGCCGCATGAAAGTGATCAAAAATGTCATGTATTTACAACAACAACAACAACAACAACAAAATATGTATAAATAGTAAATGTGAATTTGAATTTAGAATAGTTAGAATAAACATTTAACGTATTTTAGTTGGTTTTGCTCTTTGAAAATATTTCTACAAACAAAATAGACACGGAAAAGGGCACAGATAAAATAAACAAGTACTCAATACGGGTATATTATAATCGGCGTAATTACGCTGAACGATGAGATGTTGAACAAACCGAAAATGGATGCTTATGGACCCATAAATAGTCCATCGTCTGTCTGTACACCATCATGACAATTAAACTCTCTCTCCAGCTCTATCAGATTGTGCAGAGGACGTGCATGATTCTGTTAAAGCGACCAGTTCGTTTAATTGTATAAAATTCTTTAAAATCTAGAAATTTCTGGAGCGTTAACAGGACCTATGTACCCTCTGCAGGACCAAAAAACTATGTAGGTGCCCAGAAATAATAAAATCAAATATAATTTGTTAATGGAATGTAATTAGAGCCAAAACAATTGATTCTAATAAATGGGAGAAACTTAAAAAATCGTCTTTTTTTTTTAATGGATTTTTCAGATTTTCAGTTAAAGATCAACAAGAATCATCACCATCAAAACACTGAATTGACCCCTCCTCAAAACCGCCAAATCCCAATTTTCATGAAGATATCTCGAGAAATAAGGATTTTGTTAAAACCGATTTCAAAACGGTACATGCAGCGCCATCTCTTGGTAACGTATATCTGCTGCAATTCATGAATTCCTGATCCTAGTATTTTTTCGAATTAGACATTTTCTTTGGCCATTTTGGTGGGGCGTTAAAAATCCAAAAGAAACGGCCACAAAAATGTCGACAAAAAAAATGTCTAATTCGAAAAAAAAACCAAATTGGATCAGGAGTTCATAAATTGCAGCAGGTGACTCAACCCAGAGATGGCGCTGTGTGTACCATTTTGAAATCAATTTTTTTGAAAATCGTTATTTATCGAGATATTTTCATGAAAATTGGTATTTAAGGGTTTTCGAGGACGGCCGTTCTAATGGCATCATCAGTTTTTCGATATTCCTTCATTGGACGAATTAACTGTTTTGAAATCAGTTTTTGGAAAATTCTTATTTATGGAGATATTTTAATGAAAATTGGTATTTGTTGATTTTAAGGGACGGGCTCGTTCTAATGGCCTTATCAGTTTTTTGATATTGATGCATCTTGTAGATCTTTACCTGAAAGTGAAATGTTTACGATGTCGATATTGACGAATCTTGTAGATCTTTATCTGAAATATTTTCATTATTTGGATTGAGGATTATTTTGTAGATCTTTTTCATCTGTGAAGCAAATAATGAAAAATAATAATAATAAATAATAAGCAAATGTAAACATTTACCCTAGGGAATGGCATGGATAACAACAATTTTGAAAGAAAGATCCAATAATAAATAATAAACGAAAATTAACGAAATCAATTACATATTTTATTTCTATATACAGTGAGTGTCTTATATATTCGGACGATTTAAATTTTAGAAAAAACGATATGGACAATACATATTCAAATCAATTTTACTAAGTCAATGATCCGAAGCAAACATCATTAATTCTTCGGGAACAGTTATTCTATATAAGTTGCCTGATCATCGAATATAAATTTTAATAGGATTTTGTCCGACAAACTGGCCCAAAGAACTCAGGAATGGATTAGTGGATGTGACAAAAAGGAAACCTAATCAAAAAATAAATTGAACGATTATCTTAATGGATCCAATGAATTTATATTAATTGTCCGAATACTTTTGACGCATAAAATTTCTTTTTTTTTTGTTTATACTTATTTTTGATTTTAATGGTTTTCATATTTTTAAACCTAAAAGAGAGAGCGAGAGAGAAAGTGTATACCATAAATGATGTGCTTGGCAATGGAGTGGAATTATTTCTATGCGTTTTCCATATAATTTTGTAATTCGTCCGAATAAATATGTCACTCACTGTGTTTTAGGTACCTATAGTGTGTTGTCTAGTCTAGACTCTATAGACAACGATCAGTGAAATGAAATATTTTAGTTACCTACCTAATCAAAAAAAAAAAAAAAAATAAAAAAAAACAAAAAAATTACCCAGAGAATTTCATCAAAACACACTTATCGTCAAAATCACGGTGCTATAACAAATGGTCATGGTAAGTTTTTCCATGTTATTTACCCATTTGCCCAAGTATCTACTTAAAAAGAGTACATCACCACTTCATTTAGAGGTGATTTGTTATTTTTGGAGTAGTGAATAATTTATTTATTTATTTTTTTTTTCTGGGTCGAACAACAACTACTATCTGGAATTGTGTTCAAAATACTTTTCGTTAATTGATGGTCATAAATTTCTGCTCGCATTCTTTTGCACAGTAATAATGCCAATCCACCCAAATATAATACCCATGGTGAGTCCATCTATCTATCTATATGTTTGTTGGAAGGTATGAAATTACTATATATGGAGAGAAGGAATTTGTTTTGCTCTTCATTTTGTTTTGTTTTTTTTTTTTTAATTAAATAAAAAAGTTTTTTTCTGATGTTTACGTACTTTAAATGAATTGTTGCTAACCACACTGGAATGGAATTTATTATTTTTCCTCTCGAACTTGGGAATATTCTCTTAACAAATCTTTAATTAGTCATCTTTATAGATAAATCATCGCTCTGTTCTCTTGTTTTCACTTCTTTCAATTGGTATTAATTAGCAATTGCCTGGCAAATAGCAATCTCAATGCTTTTTCGTTTAGATCTCAGGGATATTTAGTGGCACCACATAGAAACCGAGTACTTTCAAATATACAGTCAAAACGTTGGAACGTTGACCATGACAATGCTGCCAACGTATTTTTTTTAAATATCTGGCCAATAGGAATATATTGAAATTTAGGACATCACTGCCCTATAGTAACAATGGTGTGGATTCCATAAACTTTTGTCGGAACGGAACATTTTTCGACGAATATTTGGCTCCGTACAAGAGTGGATCAAAATGTATAGAGAAATCGATACAAACGGGAACTTAAGACGAATCTGGATAATGTTTAGTTCATTAAAATTGGATGATTACGATGGACGACTGGAAATCGTCAATTGGAGGACGGAAACAGTTTTAAAGCAATGTTTGGAAGACGCGAACATCTACCAAGAAGAAGAAGAAAATGTATGGGCAATTTTTGAAAAAAGTCTAAATTTTGTCTTCTTTTATTTCTTTAACAGAATTTCGAAAAAAAAAAATTAAAAATATATTCAATTAAAAATCAATCACTATGATCATTTGTTGGCATATTCGATCTTGAATTTAATCTATTTTCTGTGTGTTGGATCTTCTTTACCGAATGGGAGAGATTCCGCCAAATGACCAAGGCAACAATTACGCATATTACCATCAACAGAATGATCCATATCCATGTGGTTGATTCGATGCTGGGTACTGATTTCAAAACAGGAATTTTGGCATGAAAGTGTGTTGGCTGTTCCGTTGGTTTTGGTTGATTCCAAATATTGAAAATTGCCATTTTTCTAAATTAATTTTTCGATGCACAAAATTTTAGATCACCCGTAAAACTACAATTTGTCTATTTAATGACATTCAAAAATTATGGCTAACTACGAGCACATATTTTGAATCCTTGTTTTATTAATCGTTGGTTTTTTGTAGAGTTTTTTTTTTGTTTGTTCCGTAAATGGCCGCCAACCAAATGATCTTCTATTTAATGGTCCTTCCAGGGAAGCGTAGGACCTCAACAATACTTCTAAGCCTGAATGTCCGTTCCATGAATATTGAAACGGTGACAATGTCTACATTCCTACAACATACTTTAGCTGCTCCACCAAACAAGTTGGCGATTCCAGCACTTTGGCTTATGAATTAAGTTGCTATAGTCCTTGTTTTTTTTGGAAAATCCTAATTTTTAATTCGATCCTCTGGTAAGGTAATTCTTTTACCTGGGTAGAAGATGGACATTTTCTAATAATCGAAATAATTATTTTAATAGTGAGTGAGTTCCCCTGGTTCAGTTTAGGTCATTTTAAGTACGTTCGCGTAATCAAATATAAATTCATATAAAGACAAAATAGTACGCCTTTAGAGAGAGATAGAAAATAAAAACTTACTAAATCGTAGTAAATCATGAGAAAACGCAGTTCCATTTAAAAAGTATTTATTAGAATTTCTTGATATAAAATCTTAACATTTTTTTTAACACATATTAATTGGCGTATACGTAGTATTACTAATATAATAGTAGGCACTTCTATCAACGAACTCAAACTTCATATTAGTCCGACTCACTACAATAATCTTCCACTTCTCGAGAAAATCTCACATCCTCATTTGGACGAACCAATTCAATTCTATCGTAAACGTAGTCAACTTTAGTCCTGCCAAAACATTTCGTTTTCATTATCCATGAAATGATAATAACAAAAATCAACACCGACAATGCCGGCCCCAATATCAACAGAAACATGTACATTGATCTGGACACACGAACTTCATCTGGTTGAGTTGTTTGTACGATTGGAGCACAGTAAGATTCATTTAATGATTTTTCCGTATACAATGAGTCCGGTGCACAGGCCGTACAGTCATAGTCATTGGGACCGTGACATTTGAGACAGGAGAAATGACAGCGATCACATCGTTTTTGTATAATTGGCAACATAATGGCTCGTTGTTGTTGTTGTTGTTGTTGGGGATGATCGCCGATGGTGCGTAGTGAAAATGTTTTTATTCGATTTGTATTGTTTCGTTGTTTTCGATATTCCGGCATCATATATGAACGTTCCGGGCATGATGTGTAGCAACGTCCTTCGTAGAGGAATGTACTTTGAATGCATTCTGAAAAGAATTACAATTAATAAAATAATAAAATTACCAATTTTATAAAAAGAAAATTAGAAAAGAAACAAAGCAACTTAACATAATTTAATTTGTGTAATGTTTGTGACTACAGTCGTCCCTCGAAAATCAGCCCTAGGGTCTTGTGTTCGAATATAGTGTGACCCAGAATTTTGTATTAAAAAACGTTGATACAACTACTAATTCTCGTTACAGCTCAAAATGGGTTTGCTAATTTTTGTGACTTGTGACGTTTCATTTTAATTGATTTCAATTGACAATAAGAAATCAGTGAGTTTAAATCTTGCCCGAAAAGTGTTTTTTAGCCATAACTATTTAATAACCATTTTGTAACTCTCAAGTTATAAATTGATTTCAAATTGGTGCCTGAGATTTGTCTAGCAAAACATAAATATATTGAATAAGAAAGTTCTGAAGTAAAAATTGGAGACCCTAACATTGGTGGACGGAAAAATTGTAGGAAGCTAAAACTGATTGGAACAGATCCTATCAAAAAGTTATGGATTTTTGTATTTATATCAATGTCAAGCTTTAAAATTCATTCACTTATGTAATTTACACGTCGTATTTCTAATAAAAAAAAAATCTTCCCATTTGTGGTTATAAAAGAGAACTTCCCACTTCCCACCGCAAACGTTTGTGAAATTTTATTTTGACCATAATTCCATCCACCGTCGATGTACTTTACTGCACAATTTACTGCCAGAGCCGACCTACACATTTTACTGTAACAATATACCTACGAGCAAAATAGAAATTCATATATGTACATCCCTCCTACTAGGTTGTGCTCATAAAAGGACAAACAAAAAATTCAACTGTAGTATTGTGGTGGGTGGTGGCATATTTTCTGCACCCACACAAACCTATTTCAAAGACCATTGAATTTAAAAAAAAAAAAAGTTCCATACCAAAATAAATTAACTACAAAGAAATTGGGTGGGTGAAGGTAATTTGCGACAAAAATTCGAAATCTCTTTCGTATAGTTATAGATACGCCACTGGATATTGTATCTATAATCGAATAAACATTTACCGCTATGAAATTTTCTGAAAATGAATAATTATTTTCCACAAAAATTTGCATAACAAACAAAATGTAGAAAAAAAAGACCGTAGGTATATCTTTTGTCTAATAAAAGTTAACCAATTATGGAAACCTTTCAATTCAAGCATTTTCGAACAAAAACACAAAAAAAAAAAAAACATTTTTTCCAAAAAATTTACATTAAAAATCTACCGGTAAATAATCATTGGAAAAATTCGCACATTGCCAAACTTTTGCAGAAATAAGAAATTTAAATAATAATTAAAGAATATTCTCTGCCTAAAAACACCACACATAATTAATGAATGTGCTGTTTCTAATTTAGTTTTCAAAACAAAAAACTCGTCTTTCCTTAAAATTTATTTATAAACCAATTAGAGATCCATTAAAATGCAAAAAAAAAAAAAAAACAAAAAACCAAACAACACCGCATGCACAAAAAAATTATGAATAATTAAAAATTAGCCAAAAAAACAATATCCAATTAGTAGGTATCTACACAACAATGTTTCAAATAAGAAAGTTTTTCGAAACCAAAACAATAACAAAAAAAAAAAAAAAACAAAAAAAAACAAAAAAAAATGTTATAACAAACTCAAACTTTCAACAGAACAAAAAAACAATAAAAACATTTTGTTAAAGTTTCTTCTCTCCATATATATGTAGTTAATGATTATTGTCGCAAACATAATTTAATAATAATAATAAGAACAACCACCTAAAGCAATTAACTATAAGTAAATAACAAACAACAAAAATAATAGGTTGGAAAAACACTCACCGAAAAAATTGTTTAAAAAGTTGTTGTGCATGGTTTTGCTTTAGTTTAATTTGTATACTGTGGCTCTTACACACACACACAAAACAATAGCGCGGCCTAAGAATTTACATATATACGGTGAAGTTGCGAAAAGTTGCGTCCCCGCCACTTTCATTAGACATTTTTTTTTTTTTTTTTTTTTGATGTAAATCCTTTTCGTTTTCGCCGACCCCTTTTTATCCATCAACAATAACAAAACAAAAAAAAAAAAAAACCTCGAAACAGATAAATATGGCGATTAGTATTTTTAAGGCAAAAATAACCGACAATAAAGAAAGTCAACATCCTACCTCTTTCTCTATTGTATTGTATATACCTATCTACTTACGTAGGTACAATTAGAGGGTGCAATTACCATAATTTCAAATTAGACTCATTGAATGAGTTTTTTTTCAGCCTTTAACCTGCCGGTGTACGTATGTATATAATGCTTCTCTGGTGCGCATCTGTTTTCTAGAGTGTGGTTTATCGACTTTTTCCTTTTAAGCTAATAGACTTGAATGTTTAAAAAAAAAAAAAAAAAGGGATACGGAACATTAGTATTTTTAAGGATAACTTGTTACACGTTTTGCGTTTTCAGTGAGAGAGAGAGTACATAACTTTTTATCGGGAATATATAAATGCAGAATGTCAAGAAAATCCATTTTGGTTTAAGAGAATAAATTGGAGTTTCTTGGCAATTTTTCTTTTTATCTTTATAAATTCTCTAGCTGGAGGACATAATCGATCTGAATCACATACGGGAACGTTTTTTTTTTGGTTTTAAATATAAATTTCGTTTGGTTCTAACAGTTATGGCTGTCGCCCACTAGAGCATCGAGTTGACGCGCGTCCAAAAAAAAACTGTAATTTTCTTGCATGTAAAGCGA
>JANSTT010017474.1:0-16984 GCA_026745375.1 Platyura marginata
AGTAAACAGGGTAAACATTGTACGTTTACAGAAAATAATTTACGCTTTTTAGCTGAAAATATTTTGTTGTCGCATTTTATGAAATTTACAACTTTTGAGAAAGTTAGCTTTGCCACATCGTATGTAGTTGCATTTGGATGCGCATATGGAGTGTTGGAATGGTATTGCAGAAAAATAGTAGAAGTTTGGTTGGAAAGGGGGGTTAATGTACATTTGGATATGATTTGTTTTAAACAACTTGTACATTGTACAAAGTCTTCAGGCATTGTATATTATATAATATATACATATAGATAATGGTAACATACACAACACATATAGATAGTGGTACGAATTTAAAATGATGGGAGGAGTAGGGGGGGTGGGTGTTGTAGAAAACATCCCAAAGTATATTTTACAATAAAATGTTGAAATGCATAGGTAAGGTACAAAAGCTTTTGTATAATGTACGAATATACTATACTTACAAAGAATACTATCATAGAGATATAAGAGCAGACAGCCAGGAATCTACTATAAAGTATAAAGTATTCAGTGAACAAGTTTTCATTGTCAGAGTTGTCTAGATTTATGTAATTCCAATTACTATAGAGCGTTGAGCTGGATTGGCATGTGACTATTAGGTACAAGTTGATGTTGATAGGCAATTTGTACGGTTAGAAATTACATTTCATCAGAGAAAAGAAGATTGATTAAAGGAAGTTAAGGAAGGAAGTTCGGTAAAATTAACTATATTCGTTCTTGACAGTTTACAACACTGCTGGGATTGTAGTATTAAATTTAAAAGAAAACATATTTCAATTGTTAATTAATTCTGAACAGAAAATCGTAAAAATTCAACACTAGAAGAAAAAAAAAGTTGGTGCTTAGATGTTCCGAAGAAGAATTGGTTCACTTAAGGATAGATACCGAAACTGGAATAAAATTTGCTTAGTTGGCCTCTAGACCTGACAACATATACATACAGCCCGCATGAGATTCCCTTTAAAAATAAATCTAAAACAACACTACTGAGAATATTGCTTTCTGTTAATAACTAAGATCACTTTAGACTAAAAAATTTCAATGTTTTTGTTTTGTGATCGAACAAAAACCGGTCATAAAATGCTAGAAATTCCAATAAATAAATATAGCTCTGCATCAATTCCTCATATAATCAGAAAAAATGAACATAATCATAAAATTCCAGTTATAGGGCTGCTCAACTTCCAAAACAACATAATAATTTTGAATAAAAAAAAAATCCTATTCATGTCTCGGGAAAACTTTCCCATAAAATTTGATTTATTTACTTGAAATTCTCCGTATATTACAATAAATGGCAAGACCGTTCAATAAAGCGGACAAATTTATTAAAAGTATAACTCTTTCAATCCATAAAACTTCCTCTAGAAACTCACCCCCATTATGCGCAAAAAGTGTAATAATATCGAAAATGTTTTTTGAAAGAATTCAAATTATCTATATATTGAATAGGATTCGGAGGGATAGAGAAAAAAACCGGAAGCAAAATTTGAACTTTGTCAAAGTTCTTTCTTCTTTTTTTTTGTTGTGTGTGTGTGTCTTTAATTTTTAAATAGTTTCTGTTAAATCTTCCGTTTTTTTCCCTTCTTCTGAACCAGCAGCAGAGCTTTGTTTTATCCATGCCACCATCAATGTACGCATACACATTACATTATGTATATGAAGACGAATATATAAAATTAAATATATATCATTATGTCGAAGCTAATGCATATATTGACATAAGTAGATCGATTGAGAATTTTAAATGAATTCTGTGAAGAGGAAGTGTTCACTTAGCTGAGAACTTAAAGTAAATACTTTCCCTATGTTTGGTATAAGGGGTTGCTGCAGATTGTATATATACGACGTTATCCAAGCCTTTTTTAATGTATGGTAAATGAATTCGTTTGCAAAAGTAAAAGTTTTATTTGGAATTTATGATTTTTTGATCTTAAAGTTGGCTGTATGTATACTCATTTTTTGGCTATTTTAATTTTTTTTTTATAAGTTTACAATTTTAGATATTTGTTTAGGATTTTTGAACCTGTAAGGAAATGTTAAATGAAAGGTTCCAAAATTTTTGGAATTTGAAGCTCGAAAAATATGAAAAATATTTAAATGCGATTTATTCACGATTGTTTAACGAAATAAATATTCACATCTACATAGGTATGTAACCTACATCATATACATAGATATTTATGTTCAATAAATACTTACATTAAATTTTACATTAACCTTTCAACTAATCCAAACCATACCATACTATACAAGAAAAGCAAGAAAAGAAAATGATTGAACTATCAAACTCAATACACAATACCAAACTTAAGGGTGTCTCTATATGGCAAACTTTTACCCAAAGTTATAATTGACCCAGAATCTGTACTGTAAACAAACACGTATCGATATTAAACAACTTTTGCGACAAGAGTTTCATGTACAGTACACACCGTAACCGTTCTCAAAAGCAAAGTCAAAACTCATTATAATTAGTATTGGAACACTGTTTGAGGAGCTTGTTAAGGAACATGTAATGTGCACAATACGAGCACTCATACACAGCACATTTATTGCTTATAGCAAGAGGCAAAAAAAAACCTTGAAAGCAGTATAACTGTACCGAAATGGCTTTCAAAATTATATCAACAATTTTTTAAAATCAAGCCACGCGCTAATAATAACCATAAAACACTCGTAGGTACATGTGCAATTACTTATTTTCGTTTTAATTTTCTATGTTTTCCATTTTCTGTTCTATTCTTATATTTACAAATAAAAAAAAAAAAAAAACACAAAATCCTTGTAGGTTTGAATCCAGTTTGCTTTTAACTTCAGCATTCACGAACGAAAAAAATGCTGGCGCACAAAATATTAAGCTAAAAGGTTGTATCAATATTTTTCTTATGTTCCATCCATCATCTAAGAAAATATTATTTCATAAGTATGTTATTGAAGGAATAAAGACTGAGGCTTCAATGATTGCCAATTGTGTATACATTTGATGTTTAATAATGCAATTTCCGTAAAGTAGCACTAAGAAATGTTAGATAAAACGAAAAGAAAAGAAAAAACATATTGAATCTACCTTTCCTTTATCTTGTTGAAAATATTTTACGTAGGTGGTCTTAGACAATATTTGTATTTGTTTCTGTATAGGTACCTAATTGCCTTGTTGATGTACGATGTACCTATACTTAGAAGTTCTGTAATGAAGAAAAACAGTGTTCAGCTGTTTATGCATTTACTCTAGATCCACCGATGAATAGAGCTTATTGTTTGTTATAACGGATTAAAAATGACGGAAAAATTTATTATTTTAATTTAGTTTTGAGCATGTAAAAAAAAATGTTTGCTTATGAAACTGCGTGATCTATAAAAGTTCATAACAGATCCATTAGAAAGATATGTATACCAATCAGAGTTAAGTTTTTTTTTGTAAAGGTAAATTTTTATATTATTTCAACTACTAAAACGTAATTTAATTCAATCCGTTTTATAGATAATCTAGTACACAATCTATTTACATATAAAAAGTATACTATTTTTAGATTTAGAATTAAAGTGCTAGGACACTATATACACAAGAACCACCCATATTTCCAACTTCCAAATCAAGTCAAATAACATACATTTCCAACAAAGAGAATGAAAATCAAACTGCATCACATCCACAATTCGTTTAACAATGGGTAAATCGATATCTACAAACATTACAATGCAATTTATCAAGAAAATGCTTAACTCAACCTCTAACCCTTCGTTCAAACGCCATCACCAACCATACAACCACCTAAAAATACATTTAATTTATATACACACACACACACACACAAATACACACAGGTTCTTTCACAGCTATATGAAAAGATTTAAATTGATAAAATAGACGAAATGTCCAGTATAACAATAGTATGGGGGAGGGCTGGGGGTAGTGCCGTACATCCAAAATTTCTCTATATGGACAATAAATAGAATTCAAAGCGAAACAATGAAATCGGAAATCTCTTCCGCGTCAAATAATATAATTCCATGTGACATTGTTGTCTGGGGGTGTTCGGGAGCTTTTTTTCCTGCCAGAATCGACCATTTATTTAAAACCACATTACATGCCCAGTCTATTACATATATACTTAGGATATATGGTGAAAAAAGCTTTTATTTTTTATCAACAAAACCCTATATTCGAACCGTATCTATACGGTAGTAACACCAACACAAAATGACCCATTTAGGGTTTTCAGTTATTTTTCACTAGACTTTCAAGAATTTCTCTTATCTCTACTATATATGTCTAGAAATTCTTTATTTCATTGCATTATACTCAAATGACTCTGAATATGTATGGTATTTGGAATGGGTATGGTACGAATGCAATCGACCGTATTTTTCTTAAGAATTTTCAGGTAGAGATGGAAAATATTTTCCTTTTATACCATATTAGAGTTTTTGTTTCTGCATAAATGCAGATATCCTTAACCAAAACTTCCATTCCATATTATTATTATACCAAAGGTGCATGTTTCTGTTGTCTGCATATTCAAAAAGAAGAAAAAAACCCCCAATTTCAGCCGTGATGTCTCTCTGATAATACAATGCAAATGCATATTGTATTCATGCATTGTGCTATAGGATTGGTTAACATAAAATTTATGTTTAGTTATATTTTTCATTTAAAATATTGAAATAACGCCGGCAAGCATGCAAAAATACAAACTAAATTTGATTTCAAATACATTTAACAAAACCACCCCACAATATCCGCACCCTTTAAGCTAATCTTGCAACAAAAAAAACAGAAAGAGAGCGTATATAAAGCATAAAGCAATTTCAAATCGGCTAACTAAATTGCATTCCTTGAGTTTTTTTTTTCCTTTTTGAATTATTAACCAAATAACAAAATGCATTGCACAACATTTATTTATAAAAGAGAAAGAGAGAGAGAGAGAGAGAGTATAGGTCACAAATGCAATATACAAGGTATGAAGGGGTTTGGGAGGGGGGGTGGTGTTTAGAAAAGGCAAAAGTCAACCGCATAAAGAGCCTCATCCATCCATTGTAAACACAGCATTGTTTGTGCTTTTAATAGCGCAATTGTTGGGTACTTAAAGTTATTTATGAATAAAAGTGAATGAACGAGAATTTTGTACTAACATATGGCGGATTACGGAGTATACGGAGTGGTGTTTTACTTACATGTTCTACATTTGTGTATGTATGTATGTGAAAAGGAATTTAAGTAATACCCCCTGAATAGGGTATTAAATTTTATTAAAAATGTATTGTTATAGTAAAATTAAGCTTATGTTTTGGTTTATTAGGTTGGTTAAGTGAGTTTTTAATATAAGATAAATTTTATAATCGTATAGGAATAGGTAATTATCACAATGCTAATATATAGTAGATATGTACGTACAAGGACTATTTTAAATGAGTAGTTAATGGTGAGTTTTCACCGTTAATGGCAAGATTTACAACTAAAATTTAAAAAAAATTAATACACATTTTTGGCTATCCATAGATTTAGACTAAATGAAAAAAAAATACCATTTAAAGTAAAATTTTCGTCATAGCTTTAAATCCAAGTAATTTTTAAACCGAATAAATAATTTATGAAATTTTGTATATTAATCTGTTCACAATAAAAATTGCTAAATCCTATTGAATAGACATTTTTTACATTTATGTAATACAAATAAAAACATATCCATATAAATGTTTGACTGTATTAAATGCCAGGTCATGATACCATTGGATAGTAAATTTTAGTATTTTAGAATAAAATGTCCTTTGGTAATGTTACTATTGAGAATTGTGGAATTCGGTACAATTGATGTTACACTAATTCCAATATTAGATTTATTGTAAATTATTAAATTAAACTAATCTTACTGTAATTTTACTACATAAATGAGTAAAATTCAATAAAAATATTTTTTTTATAGATACTGAAAACTATAATATATGTATATACATATGTACGTATAGATAGGTATGTAGTATTTACATAAAATGTGAAACATTTCAACTACATATTCTCCATTTTATTTAAAATAATTTCGAAATTATTCTTTACCTACATAATGTATATCTACAATTCCTACATTGTTGTACATACATGTTCCATTGAGATTTCGAAACCGTAGCAATATTTTGACATGATTATGACATACTCATATCACCTATATTAAGGTGTGTACACATATATTTCCATTTGCCTATATTAAGGGTGGTACGGATGAGTGCCATATATATGGCATATACATGGATATGTACGTAGATATAACTACATTACCGTACATATATGGAATTGTAAACATTGCTTATCGAATTTCCAGAATAATTATAAATTCTTGCACAGTGTGAGATGACATATGAATTATTATGCTCATTTAAATGTATGTATATATAGATGTATGTAGATGTGTATATATGTGTTTATAAATATATTTATATATAATATGTATGCATATGTATGTGCTTTGTGTAGCCATCATAATTCTAATTATAATGTCAGAATAAATAGATGTACATTTCGTATGAAAACTAAATTGGGCTTGAGTTGACCTACCAATAGCACTTAGTTAAGCTTTTCCATGTAGTGTGCTGATAGTGTACATAAATATGTATAGAGTTTTGTAGAAGACTTCTTTTTTTTTTTGGTTTTGTTTTTGCTGAGCCATAAAAGTATATGTACTTAATCATCCTACTTGGTATGCATCTAATCGTTTCCCGAACGTTTTTCTACTGTAAATTTATGGTAGAAAGTTTTTCAGTGATTGCATGCATTGTATACGAAATTATTAATTAATTTGTTTAACATTTTTGAAATTGTTGGGTTTACATAAAAATTCTAAATGAGTGATGCTAATAAATAACACCTACTATTGACAATAAATGTATACTGTGTGTGTCAGTATACTATAGTCATCTTGGCACCACTAGATAGCTTGAATCCTATCAAGTAATTTGAATTAAACAAATTTAATTTAGCACTTTTGTCTAAATTATATTACTAGAATTCAAAATAAATTCTTGTGTTTGACTGAGAAAACTCAAAAACTTTTGAGAATCAATACAATTCAGAGAAAAAAAAAATTGAAATTCGATGTGATTCCCTAAAGAAGATTCGTTACGTAACCTTAGATTTATTAGTGCCATAGGAACCAGTTTAAGATTTAGCACAAGATTTTTATATAACATTTTCCCTTCATTTCCATTACAATCCTAGTGTATTAGATGGTTTCTCGTCCTTTTTTTGTTAAAACATATACCCCTGTTTAGTTAAAAAATTATTTGTTAAGACAAACAACTTGTTAAAGATATTTTCGCTGAACTATGTATAATTGTAATTTCTCTTTGTTTCAGAATCAATCTATCATTTATCTAATACTTATTGATTGGGTTCAAATTCTCATCCATTGGCTGGCTACATGTAAGTATCTTTAATGTTTATAAATTAAAATATTATACACAAAAATCAATTTATTTTCTAACTCAACTATAAATCAATATAAAATATACCGTAACCAAAAATTCCGATTGATCATAGCTCTCCATCCTATCTATAAGTATTTTGGGATAATACTTTGTTAAGCATCTTAAATATATATTCATAGACTCGTACCTATCAATGAAAGATCTGTTAATGAAAATGAATTGTCCACTTCCAAGAGCTTTAATAAAGGGATATCCGTTAAAGCCAAGAGTCAAAGCAAAGTACGTATGTATACATATGTGTATGAGTCATCAGAAGACGATAAAAGTAAGCTGATAAATTGACCCACTTCCTTACATAAGACAATATTTAACTAAAATCCAGAAAACGAAACCATACAATTTCTATATACATACAGACAGCCGCACAAAATTGGGCGCTTCATCCCCAAAAAGCTTAGAACACTTTACTTAAAACCCAAAGTAATATACTTCTGCTCGCTTAATCCAGGCGTTTCCAAAGCAATTATTTTATGTCACAAAATACAATCCACCAGAGTTGTACAAAACAAAACAAAATGCTATAAATTCACATCTATAATATGGTTTCTGCACAAAGAGATTTATAGAAATAATCGTTGGGTATCAGCAACTTAGGGAGGGCAACTCATCGTGTGTATGTTTTGTACGTATGGTTGATCTTTTGCTTACGTATCCATTATATATGTATGTATGTATGTAGATACGATTTTCCCATATTACAATACAAATGTTTTGATGGAAATATATGGGAAAATCTACAATATTCCAGTAGGTCTATATACATATATACCGATCTATGTATATAGTAATGTAACGTTCCATAGACAAAGTAATTTAGACAAGTTTTACAATTTCTCACATTGAACATATAGAAAAGAAGGGTTAGAGTTTGCTGACAGAGAGCAGGAAGGGAACCATCAGTAAAGTTTCTGTTGCAAAATCTGATTTCAATTAAAACGCAATTTCTTTGCTATAACAGATTACTTTTATGTGTATTTATATACTACTACTACTACTACTCTACTACTACTACTACATATACATACCATACATATAAAGGTTGATTTAAAGCATCTTAATTGAGATTGCTGAATCATTCACTTAGGGTATAGGGTAGATTTCTTCTATATAATGTACGTACGTACATTAACTTCTTATTTGAGAACTTTATTGGAAAGCTTTTTGAAATTTTAATGTCAAAATCTTCTAACTTTTAATCTCAGTTACTCTTAGCTCTTATAAAATAAAATAATTTTTGACGAATCTGTAAAATTGGCGCCTTTTGTAAAATATAGTGAAGAAAAAGCATTTAAGAAATGACTTTTTGTCGCATAGAAATGGAATAGTGTGTGGATGCTTAAAAAACAAACAATACGATACTTCATTAAATTAACACAATTACAGCATAAAACCATCCCTTAAATAATATATCATTCTTCCAATTACAATGCTTTCACCATATATAGATTGGCTGATAAATCTAATTTGTTTCGCTTTATTTCATCTAGGGGTTTTTAAGTACCCTCTATACCAACGACTAATCTATCTTCGCTACA
This sequence comes from Platyura marginata, assembly GCA_026745375.1. NCBI lineage: Eukaryota > Metazoa > Arthropoda > Insecta > Diptera > Keroplatidae > Platyura > Platyura marginata. The sequence goes on from JANSTT010017474.1 coordinate 9,042, forward strand.
ACTTGATGTCATTACCACTTGGATAAAAAAAAAAACCCCGAGAAGACGAAAAAGAAGAAGTAGAAGTAGTAAAATCGTTGAGCAGTAAATAAAAAAAAAAAAAAAAAATCATTGCCAAATACTTACATAACACCCAAAGAAGGATAAAAAAGGAGTCTATATTTGGAAATGTCTTTAGTACCTACTGGTGTGATGGTGCGGTGGTATATATGTTATATGTACTGTACCATCTTCCAGTTTAATCATTCCGGCTGGATTGCCACTACATTATACCATTCATGTGGTAAATATTCACCCTAACTGGGATGCCGCGTTGTACATAAAATGGAATTCCTAATGTGTTTCTGCGATGAAAAGGATACAAAAGGTGTAAAAGATGAAGGCTCTATGATCAATTCATTGGGTAATGTCCTAAAATAATTTTCTGGATAGATATCTTTTCCGCCATCAACTAAACCCGATATGTATGTATGTACATTACATATACCGATAGGGGCGGGGGGGGGGAGAGAGAAGGGAAGGGAGAAAATGAATTCAATATGGGGGTGGTATATGAACATCAGTTTATCAATTTAAGGGAAGAAATATGTTCGGATCGTTACAACTTGATAAATTGATTTTCATTTAAATAAAGACATTTTTATCTTTTTTATTTATTATGTGCAAGGATTACAAATAGAATTTCGTCTGGACATCAATTTATTTATAAAGTACGGTTCGGTCGACTAGAATAGGTTCCATCTATCTATTCATTGTGTGTAATGTGAGTGTGTGTGTGTGTGTCTGTATTTGTATACAATGAATTTTTAAGCTATTTGTACCTATCAGATAAAAATTTACCATCGTTCTCATCGTAAATATCTAAATCACATTTAACTCCTTATTTGTACATACAACACATCATGTTTGTACGAATTGGACGGACATCACTGAACGATTTGTCATATTGCTACAACAACTGATATTTCAGGATATCATTTTGCATTTCCACCATTGTATTACTCTGCTCTGCTAGCGATATATAATCTGACACATCAATTTGCTATTGTGGCAAAAACTTTTTTTCTATCAATATAAATATATATATACATATATCTATAGATAGATAGTACTATTTTTTGTGTATATATAAATTGTTGTAGAGGAGGTATTCATGTGAAAATGAAAAACAATTTTTCCATTTTGGAAAAACAATTTATGGTTTTTGTTTAAAATGTAATTAAGTGATTACACATGATTTATTTCGATGAATGTTTGCAATGGCTTTCTTTTTTTTCTTTTTTTTTTGTATATGTAGTGACTGGGTAATATGTTCAATTTAACTATGTAATGTTTATTTAGGTGTTTTTACTATTTGTCCATTTAATTAGAATAAACGATTTAATATCGATTGAAATCAAAGAACATTTAATTTAATCTTATCCAATTCTCTGCTTATACGGTAATTTTGATTAAATGAACACATTTGTACATTTGTGCTTACATATATCTTATATAAATAAGTGCAGTTTATTTATCCAATTTCCAAGAATACAGTAATTGATTATTGATCCAACTAACGTACGATTTACAGAAGTATATTGAGGAATATAATCTGCCTTTCTTACATCCTGATCTTGATTTGATCCATATACTATTCTTCAGTCTTTTAGAATGTCTCTCATTAGGCATGATTCGCCATCAGGTATAGATCTCAAAGATGATAATGTACCACATAATGTTGGAGATTCGTCTGATCCCTCTGTACAATCTTCAACACCATTACATTTATTTTCACCACTAATACACCTACCATATAAATGCATACTAAGGCACTGAGGGCATAATATTGTAAAACACTCTTCAACTGTTTTATCCGATCCATCTTTACAATTTACATATCCATCGCAAACCGTGTCTTTACCAATACATTCACCGGATTTACATTGAACATTATTTTGTGAACAGTTTTCTGGATGATCAAGAATTTTCCCATTTCCATCACAATTGATAGTAACTATATGCTTGTCCGAATTGTCCAAACAGTCAGTTATTCCATTGCATTCTGCCTCCTTTGCTACACAAGCTCCGTAATCACATGGAAATCCATACTTTGGACAAAAATTGTTTTTGCATCCTGCATCGGTTTCGTCTGATTTATCACTACAGTCAGCTTTGCCATCACATTCTTTAAAACACTTCCATTGACCGCTTCTGCAATTTGAAGTAAACTCTAAAAAAATATAAAAAAACAAAACTTTATTAATTTAAGTCATTTCACTTCTAAAATGTTTTCTTGGAAATTGTAAATAAAGAAATTTAGCTCGGTAAAAACCAACGCACTAGAGAATATTAATAATAATTTTCGAGTTTTTAATATGCACATTGGGGTTGCACAAATTACATTGTTCAAATAAATAAAAGAAATACAATTTTTAATTCTAACTATTCCTCGTATTTAGGTATTTCAACATAAACTGAATCAAAAATTGAGGAAACATTATTTTATAGCAAAATTACACACGATTTAAATTAATATTATGAATCAACATTTCAGGCGGTCTTTTTAATTCCACGAAACGTTTTTATTGTAGCTACAGATAGGGTAAAGGAAGGTATAGTTGGCACCTTTGTGATTATTGTGATATAGTACAAAAACGCGATTACTAAATCAAATTCTCTTAATTCCATAACATTTTACGTTGTTTTGTTTTTTTAATTTGGCCAACTTGATTCATCTCTTAAATTGTGTTAGTGTTAAAATAGCTAGTGCAAGTGAAGTGAAGTGTAGTAATTTTTTCTCGTAAAAGTCTTAAAATTTACACCCTTATTCAGTTTCTTGAGAAATATTGAATATACCACAATAGTTAAGACAAATAAATTTATGGAGACAACTATTAGTGGTTTTACCATAATTTCTCTGAGAGTATATTAAGAAAATTTTGTTATCTCAACTGTAATTTTTGTGGTTAATTTAAGTTTGATAAGAAATATCAACAACAACACAATTAATATATGTAGGTACATTTTATTTTGAGTTATATGTGTCAAAAATAATAATTGGTCATTTAAAATACCTACTAAAACAGAAATTATGTATATTCGTCAAAATGTTGATTCATTGCTACATTTTTCATTTACTTAGTGATTTTTTGTAAATAATCGGTACTCATTTTGATAGTGCAGTGTTTTTCTAAAACAAATTAGTAAAATTGTGCGCGAATAATTAAATCTATGTATGTATATATAGTAAAACAATTTTTGATAAACCCATTCTATTCGAAGTTCATACATTTTTGTGCGTATATATTTTTTTAAAGCCTACAGTGTTAATAGACTGACTGATTAAAATTTCTTCAAGCTTATCAAATATATAGAAAAAAAAACAAAATTGTCCAAACTAAAACACCAAAAAAGACCCAAATATAATAACCACACATAAAACCAGAGATTTATTTACTTTGTCTTCCACTTTGATGTGTTCCGCCACCCTATATATAACCAAAATACAACAAGTAGCAATATTGTATTGCATAAATGTCAAAATACATTTTACCAGTAACATATGACGAGGAGAAAAACATAAAATTTAATATTTTCCAAATAAGCAATGAAAATGCAAACATAACAATCTCCTCAACATACATATTCGTCTTCAGTCTTCCAGGCATTTAATTTTCCCAAACTAAGCACAAGCACAAACCACATGAAACGAATCAAAATCTGAAAATTTTCTAGTTTGTTTATGTTGTACACACCCTTGGGTCTTCTGGTAAAATAATATTAAAGCCAAACGCTGTCTTGTCATAAATTCCGAAATATTTTATCTTATTATTTTAAGCAGTCACCTTCACTTCATAACACATTTTTGTTTTTTTTTTTTGCTATACTAAGCCCATAAATTACTTCCACCCATCATCACCTCTATACTGAAGTTTGCCCAAGAAAAAAAAACAGAAAAAAGAAAAAGAAATTCCTTTACAGCAAAAAAAAAAACCGAACAAAAGGGAATTGAAAACAACCCTCCAATTGGGCTGTGTTTGGACTACCCAGCGTCAAATATAAGACGGGAACTGTCACAACAAGGAAAAAATGTGACATGACAGCTTATTAGTTGAAAATGATTGAAAAAATGTCTTGCAAGGATTTTATATAATTAATTTGATTTTTTTTTTGTTTAAAAAGTACTTCACAATCGATACCCGGTTATAGTTATGGAAAAAGAGAGAGAGAGAGAGAGATAGAGAGAGTGAGAGAGGTGTTAGGTTGTAATAAAACGAAACAAAATTCCCTCCAATCGAATGTGATACTGGTCGTAAAAAAGTCATTAAAGCATCTGTGTTTATATTGACTGCTTTATGTTTTGTCAAGTGATTTATTGTTTGGGAAAAAAAAATTCCTCATAGACATGTTTATCACGGATATATGTAACGATCCATCATGCGTTTGTCATTTGTATTAATGAACGGAGATATGAGTCGGATATTTTTGTGTGATTTATTTAAAAAAAAATGTCCTTTTTTTTATGGGAAATTGTTTGATTGGTTTTGCATATTTTTCATAGTTTATCAGACTTATTTAGGGACAGTATATTTGATTTGAAAATTTACATATCAAAATATAAAATGACTGATACCTTTTTTTTATTTAAAGAGCAAAAAATTTGAACTAAAAAATAACTGAGAGATCAATATTTATATTTGGTTTTGTAATGGTGACCCGGCTCGCGGCCACTACTTACATGATTTTATTCTACTGATAATTAAAAGTTCCGTAAAGCTTGCAAGGTTGCCTTCCTGAATATTGTTTGGGTAATTTTTATATCTACTATACTTAAGTATATACTATATAAAGCACACCCGAATATTCACACGTTATATATACTTTAGTTATCTTAGTTTTTACTACTCAACTGCGTAAATTTCCTTTGTTGTTCGGAATCTAAGCCGTTTTCAAGCGTTCTGTAATAAATGTGTGGAAATACAAAAATGTGTGAAATGTTCACAAATCAATTAAAAATGTTAAAATTATTAATTTTAAGATACAATTTATGGAATTTGAAAAAAAAAAAATTAAATCTTCTAAATCATAACTACCTTCTAAACTACTGGACAATTGTTTGGAGAACTTAGCTACTTCGAATATTTACCAGAATAAATATTTGGCCGACCATTTATCGATATGGTAAGACATCGAAAATGCATATTAGTATTAGGCTATTACAAAATAATAATGACATAATTTATTAAACAATTTAAATGTTCATTGTTGAGTACCTACAATAAACATAATATATACAATACACGCATGTATTGTACCTATACATAATTTTAGAAATTGTTAATTAATTTAAAAAAACAAGACAAAAAGAAAAAAAAAATATCTCGTGTGAATCACTTTAATTGCCATTTTCAACTCTACACGCGTTTACTAAAAATCCCATAAATCCTAGTGGACAAACTTACACTCACATATTCCAAACCCATTTACAATAGAAAACAAAACAAAAATTCTTATTCGTGTCTAGAATCCATTTAAAAGGCAGCCCCAAATCTTGGATCACAATAATTTCTAATTGCTGTCAACTTTTCAGTGCCAAATATAAATTGTCATTTTGTTGCCGGTGAAAAGTGTCTTTTAATAAATTTTATTTTCTTCTCATTTTTTTTTTTTTTTTTTTTTTTTTTGGTGTACATAACATGTTTACATCGAGAGAAATTTGTAAAAACCGAAACATTTCAACATTGATTTAAGTATCTCTTTGGGTATCTACATCATATACAAGTTATATATATATATATATATGTATGTGTCTGTGTATATTATACATATATACATACATACTATATTTATGTAAAAGAAAGTAACTTTACAAATGGCAACGGTGACAATTCCACTAGCTATATGTACATGTACAAGAATAACAACAACAGCAACTGCCAACAGTGCCATGTTGACAAGAAATGTTTAACTTTTTTCTTTAACTTAATATAAAGGACAAGGAGGTAGGGGAACGATTTAAGCCCAAATCAAACATAATAATCATATATATATATTTTTTTTTTCTTGAATACATTTAAATTGTCGTTATGAATACAAAATATTACTTTGAATTTGAATAGTGTTATTTTGCGGGCATTGATAGCGAATTTTATCAAGTTTTCCATCTCAATAATATGCTCACATAAGGAAAATATTATATTGATTTCCCATGGAAAACTTTTGTTCGGCAAAAAGGAGGCAAGAAGAAAAGTTTTTGCCGGGTGTGAAAAGTTTTACCAAAAAGTGTGATGTTGTTATATATAGTAGCTATTGCTGCTATACAATGCTTTATGGTGTGTGGTTATATGTAGAGACTATAGATATAGAATAGAGGGTGTTGTATCTATGGTAGCTATGGTTCATACTAAACTATTTGGTGCCATTAGGGGATGGGAACAAACAATGACATTAAGTACAGACTTTTATGAAATGCATAGTAAGATGGTATAAAATATATTACATTGAAGGTTTTTTTTTTTTTGATATTAAATCTTGTGTGAATAAAATCATTTTGATTTGTGCTTAACTATAAATTTTCAATTTAAGATTTAATATTTTGACTAGGGCATAGTATTATAGAAAATTGACGTTTTTTTCATTAAAGCTAATTTCTATTTAATTTAAGTCTTATGATTTAACTATACACATATTTTACATTCAGAAACGGCTATATAAATATGTAAGATTAGTTGGACATTTCTGGCATAAGATAAATCACACGAGTATAACATCCATTAAGAATATATTTTTTATGAGTTTGTCATATGTTTTTAAAGCACAGATAACAAAGTATATCTTGTGTCTTTGCATGAGTTAAATTATTATGCTGTCTTTAAAATATTCTTTACCTTAATCAATTATTCTTTTGTATTTGTATGTATATCTATGTATATCTATTGCAATTGCACGCAATTCAACTATTAAAGAAACGAAATCAAAAATCCTAATACCTACAAAATCACAGAATGTGGTTCAATGCTGTTTCCAAATAAATAGAATGTTTGCAGTAATAAATAATAAATATCCAATTTATGACATGCAACAAAATAAACAAAAAGTATCTGCATATATTTTGAAATTATTTCATGTTTTATATTACACACAAAAAAAGAAGAAGAAAAAATTCTTAACCATAAGACTGAATATCGATCAAATATTAACATAATTATTATGAGTAATGCAAAATAGCGAAATGATAAATACTCCCCCTACCCCCATGAATAGACAATAAGACGCTCGTCTCGATTTCGATTTTTTTTTTTTTTTTTTGGAAAATGTATATTTATTTGATTGAAGAAGAAAAAAATATCCCTCCTATACATTAAAACAATTAATTATACATCCCGCATACATACATACTATATACATACATACATATGTAAGATATAAGATTGAGTTACTTTTTATTCACAATAAATTTTGCGCTATCGATTTCTCATTCGAAAATGTTAACCAGAGAAAATAAATTACTCGGGATATTGCAAACGTTGTAAACAACAATTTTCCTAATATTTTATGGTCGTGACAGTTTTTTTTTTTTTTTTTCCTCCTTTATAAACTTATTTAGGTAGGTATTGTAGGTACATGAGAGAAGAAATAATGAGAAATTAAACCGAAAATGTCTATAAAGAGCAATCTTAAAAACGAAAACGAAATGTTCGTTGGCATGTTGCAGCCCAGCAGAAAATACTGGAGTATTATTTTTATTTGGCATCGTTTGCTATTGATAAGAATACTCATTCTCTTGTGTCCGCCGGTAACACAGAAATCTGATATTGGAAACATTTTCTTATTTTTCATACTGTAAGCTATTTGGTTGTTGTATTGTTATGGCGAAAAATAAATGGCAGAACAGAAATTGTGTATTTATAACAATCGATTTTATATACATCAATATTGTATATATGTATGTATATGTACAA
>JANSTT010017475.1:0-16984 GCA_026745375.1 Platyura marginata
AGCAAATAAGTGAACATTTTGCGGCCAATTAATGTTTTATTTCCGAAACGAAGTTAAAAGTCTTCTATGGAATTTAAAAACTCCCCACACACACACAAAAACCGCCCTCCATCATACCATTTGAAACCGAAATAAGAAAAACAAAATGGCCAACTTTTTTCTTTTTTTTTTTTTTTCTTCCTCCTGCTATTCGTAAATCAACGTAGAACTCATACCTTTCGTTTGGGTTCTATTTGTATTCCATTGAAAAATTCAGAGGAACTGGAAAATAGGGAAAATGTTTCGTGTACATGTTGTTTGGATAAAGTTAAATTGAATTTTCAATTTTAAGGAAAAAAAAAAACTTATTTATTTGTGTTGATCTAAATGTAAGGGAATTTTTATTTTAAATCTATAAACCACCCACATATACACATACATAGATATATATATAATGTACAATTGTACATAACTGCGTATAGTTATGTTGCGGAGATTTTACTTTTTTAGTTATTTCGAAAAAGTTATTTCGTAAATTTTTCTCACTAATAAAATTATAATTAAATGTGCGATAAAACTTTGTATTATGAATTGATTGCGTACATTGTGGATTATTTTTCAGTTGATTTTCAATCCAATCAAATACAAATTTAATTTTCCTTAAACACTTTCAGAACGTTCAAATCATCATCAATTGAAGGCTCTAAAGGTCTAAAGTGTAGAAGGATTATTTTTTTTTCCCATTTGTCGAATACCGTTTTTTACATCCCTCGCTGTGAATTAGGCTTTAATATATTAGTATCATTGTTGTATCTAAAATAGTCAGGGTTAGCTATCTCCGTCAATCTATAGATCTATCTATAGATTTTACACTATTGAAATTCACTCACAAAACTGAAAATCTAACATGAAACTTAACGCTTCAGGGTCCTGGCCAAAAAGTTTAGTTTTAATATTTTGAAGAATCAAATTAAGTGAAATTGAAATTTCCAGATTAGAGATAGGAAAATGTTTTTAAATTATGACATTGAAAATGAACAAAATTTCTCTCCACTTCTTTCCATATGTTTCTGCCACTAAAATTGGGTATAGATTGTCATCCATTTTTGTTGTCAGACTATTAACCCAAATTTTCCCACCGTTGCGATATGGCAACGTCCAATGCGCAAGTCAATTATAGTTAATCCACTTACTTAGATTTCATTTATTTAGTGGATTATTGCGCGTTGCCATACGCTGGCACAATTCGGATTAAGGTCGGATTAAGGTAATATAATTAGAGGAATTAGTTCGATTAAAATGGCTGAAGGGATACGTACCAGTGGTGGCTCGTGAAAATTATTAATCCCATCATCGTGGGCCTATTTAAAAAAAAAAACTTAGATCTGTATCTGGAAGCATGTGATAGAAAATCCAATGTCAGCCTCTAAATACGAAGCCCATCCGTGTACGATCAAGTATTCTTTAAATATAAATAAATATTAAAACTCAATTTCATTAAAAAAATACTTACCCTTAGTTACTATAATTAGTTGAACAGACTCTAATCAACATGCAAACTGATTTTCGTAGAATTTTCTATATTTCTATTTTCCATTTTCCCTTTATATTCCTTAATTCTTTTATTCGCTGCACAACATAGATAACGTTCGTACAAAATTTGTACCCTCAATCGGATCACCATCCTCTTCAACTGGTCTGTCAAGATAAGGGCATTCGTTTAACTATTGTATTTGCAAATACGCTTATAAATGTACCAATCTGATGTTCGATCTTCTTCCTAAAAAAAAAAAAAAAAAAAAAATCCAAATCATACAAATTTCAATGTCTCTCTGTAGATAGATTTTTTTCTTTCCAGCAAATTGTCCATTAAATTCACTTAAAATGAAATTTTGTTGGTACACCCACCTGAAGAGATGACGCAACATGAAAATATTCATTAAGCATCTTGTATCTTTAGAGTGTGCTTTAAGCTCTAATTCTCTACCATTATTTATCCTTATTTTGTATTCAAACAAAAGTTCCCATTCCACAGTCAATTTCGGCTACTTATACCAGCCCCTCATTTTAGTGTGCACAGTTTAGTAGGCAAAAATGAATATTCTTCCACAACCGGGGTATGTGTATATATGTGAGTCAATGGTTGGTAGTCAAGTTCTTCCCAAAAATAGGTTGCATAGAGGAGATTGTCGTCATGGTTACCACCATCATGTTGTTGGGTTGGGGGGGGGGTTGCTATTGAGCTGAAATTTAAATGGATAATATTATTAATTGGAAAAAAGGGTTTTTATTTTTTTTTATTTTGCATATAAATATTTTCTATTAGAGTGAGATCGAATGAAACAAAAAATAAATGAAAAAATATGTTCGCAATATATGTAGAAGAAGTAGAAGAAGAGGGGTGACTTTTAAACATGTGATGCGAAAATATTGAAAATTGTTTAACCAACTAATTCGAATTGTTCCTCATTCCACCACTTGAAGTTTTGTTTCTTTTCTGACAGTTTTATCGCTTACGTAGTATATATATATATACATATTTATATATAATGTACATATATATACCTACATATTATATATACCATATATGTATATCGTACATTTATATAGACAAAATCACCCTGTTCAATCTAGCTCACAAAAGCACCACCATCAAAACCTCATTCCATAGTAGGTGCCGTTTATTCTGCAAAAATTCTGGAATACGAAAACGTTGTTCAGAGAACGTATACCCGTTGTTTGTGTATAGAAATGCCAGAAAGGGATGAAATATGATAGATTACTGGACTCTCGCCTCATGGAATATTATTTATGGATATATTTTTGAATTAATTTCTTTATACATATACAATATACATATACGATATACGTGCAGAATATAAGAGGGAGGTTTTTCTAATTTTTTTTTTTTTTTTTTTTTTAAAGAAATATTGCATGACAATAAAACTATGTATAATTGTACAGTTTTCTATTACTTATGTGTAATAAAGTATATTAGATCTATCTCTAAATTAAATATGTTTAGAAATTATAGAAACATGTGAGAAAGGAGAATATTGCAATTCTCTTTTAGCAAGGAATAAAAACAAATTTCTTTTTCCTGTGCGCGGTTAACCTCAAGCAGCGGTAGGTTGGTGTATAATAACAATTGATTAATCAATCGTAGAGTATATGAGGGAAGTATTGCTTCTCTTCTTTCGACCAGCTATTATTTTAGCTCAATTAAGTTTTCCCAGCAAAAAGTTGTAGAAGTTCTTATTTTTTTTAGCCAAATAGCAGTGTTGATTGAGAATTGGAAGTGAATATATTAATTTTGTAGAGATTATTGGCTAAGCGTAAAAGTTCTCACACTGTTCTTATGATGATAGATTTAGAAGATTCGCTTGACCTCTCTTTGAAGAACATCCGGCATGGCGGTAGGTATGCATAAAATGTTTTTAATTTTAGTAGATCTTAAGATTAGTTAATTTATTTTCATGTAAAAATGTTGAAGTACATCCAGTCCAATTAGTTTAATTCCTATCGAAAAATCTTAGAAAAGGACAGGTTCTTGTTGCTTTAAATATTTTATAGAAATTTTTCTTTACTTATCAAAAATAATTCAATGAGACTGAAATTGAATTTGACAGAGAAAAGAAAGCTCATTCCAAAAATTTAAGAAAAAAGGAAATTCCTAAAATGTATGTATGTTGAATATATTCAATCCTATTTCAAATCTATTCCAGTATATAAATGTACATCCAAAAACCTATATCGTCTCAAAAAAAAAAAAAAAACAACCCCTATTTCAACAATCTGAATTTACAATAATACAATGTCTTAGGTGACGTAGGATCTGCCTTTATATACTACCCAAGAGCTATACTATATAATATGGAAGCGTTGTACAACTACTTGGTTTTTTTTTCGTATAAAAACACATCCCCAATTCAAATTTAATACCCAATGAAAAACGTGAACGCGATTCTTCACCCTCTTTCCAACTTTGCATGTACCTTTACAACAAAACAGTTTTTTTTTATATAAAAAAGCGCTTGCGCATCAAAATTCACCCCTTTAATTTAAAATTCAAATATTTCATAAACTTGATTGGGATTGGTTGTACTTTTAGGGAGCTGATATGCGATCGGTTAGAATATTCATAGAAATCCCATATACTTTGATGCATATGTAATGAAGAAAAACTAGCATGAGCGTTATGAGCGAATTTTTCCTTCGTCTTATTTTCTTTTTTTTTTGTTGTTTTGCTTTTCCACCACTGTATACCTCGTATACATAGAGTGCTCGTACATACATATATACATAATATTCCACATTTACGACGAGTTTACCTCACCCCTTTCAACCACCTTTCTCTTTGAATACTATATCATTCTTTCCCTTTTATACTATAAGGAAATTTTTGCGCCTGCACCCACCCTGTTCGTTGCTACTACTTGCTGCTGCTTCTGCTGCTGCTGCTGCTGATGCTGCTGGTGGTGGTGCTGCTTTGCTAGTCCACCTCATCCAAGCTCTGTAATCATATAGGGTCGTTGGTATGCTGAAAGCGTGTCGTGGACTTTTTCGAATAGAAATGATACTGATGCTGGTGTGTCGGAGGTAAGAGGATGAAGAAAGAAGAGAGGTTGGTTGAGGCTGATGAGGATGATTTTGAGGTATGATATAGGGCTTCGTGAATACTCTATATATACATATATATATATACATATTTATATAGATAGATATATGTATGTACGTATACGTATATGTGGTTACGTATAATTGTGTATATATGGAATATATTGTTTGGTCTGGATAGTAAATTTACGAAGCGACGAGTATTTATGGTGTAGAAGCTAAGAATGGTTGGTTATGTGCTCATTATTTTATAAGCGAAAAGTTATGAGAAATTTATGGATGAAAGATTTTTTTTTTCTTCTTTTTGTTTGGAAAAAGGGGTGATAATTTGGAGAACATGTTTAATACGAATATAAGAGGCTATTGTGTAAGTGATCCGATGAAGTTGAATTTTTATCGAATAAGAATTGCCATTATTTGAGTATAGCAGAATAATATCATAACGATCAACAGTTCTATACGCAATCTGTAAGATGTTGTCTTTCAACGCTCTTTTCTGCGAGAATTATTAACAGTGGCGAATTTACTGTGTTCCAAATGCACAAGACCGAACCATTTTTATTCTGAATATCATGAATAGAAAATATATCGAATAGAAACAGAAACACTTTCGAAACGCAAAAAACATAATATCATTTTTTTTTTTTTTATATTTTGTTCCGAAAAATATGATTTCCAGCAACTCCCCAAGCAACAAAAAATTATTCTTTTCTCATTTTCCTAGGGATTACATCACTTTAGCTCCTTTTTTATCTCTTAAGCGATTTCAAACATAAATAAAACTTCTGTCGTATCCCCAGGGATTTTAAAGAAACATTTTTTTTGTGTTATTTCGAGTAACGAAAAAATGTATATATACAAAAAAAAAAAAAATTTATCCCCAGAGATGACGTCAGTGATGGCCGCACAATAAGACGGACAAAAAGCTAAGGAGAATGGAAATATGATGCTGTTATTTTGGTTATTTTTCATGTAGCCACTAGTTCCGAAGGGGATGATTTACAACAAGGGTGGCAAGTATATGCGTATTATATTTATATTATATGTTTTTAAAGGGAAGAAAATAAATTCCAGAAAAGCTTTATACATACATACAATATATGTATATATATAATATGTAAGAAAAATAATTTGTGTTTTCGCCCACACACTGGGAAGTAGAAGTCACGGGGGATGAATTTTCAAATCTTGTGTAAAGTCGATTATGAAAATTGATAAATGATTGCATAAATATAGAAATACGACATACCCGCATGGAATGGGAAACAACTTTTGGGGATTGTTGTTTTTGAACAGAGAGCTGCACAAATTTTATTGAATTTATAAAGTATTGCGGTCACTTAATAATAAACGTTGGAATTTTTTGGTAAATTTTTTTTTATTTTTTTTAAAGATGGGGAGTTTTTTTTTAAAGATAGGGTATAGAAGGAGGTTAATATTAAAAGTTACTGTATGTGGTTTAATGCATCCCTATAAAGGGTCTATTAGAATTATTGTTATATAATTAAAAGATCAAATCACCAGAATAAAGGAATATTTTTTGAATTTTGGAAATTAATTTTTTAAGAAAAATTGTATTTTCATGCCCAGTTGGAATAAAAAAAATTCAATTTTAATTTATTCCAACCAACCAGAGATAAATAAAAAAATACCAAAAGACTCAGATACGGTAAAGAGCCCCTATCATGAATTTCGCACGAGTTCAATTTCACACGAAAATATTTTACTAATCGAAAAAAACTAAAAATTTTCATTCGAAAGTAACCAGCATTTTTGTATGAACTCGTGCGAAAGTCATGATAGGAGGCCAAGGTCCTAAAATATGTAGTTTAAGAGCTAAATTAGCTCAAATTGACTTTGGCTAATAAAATTGATCCCAAATGGTTTTGGATTAGAATTCATATACTTCTAGTAGTTGGCAAAAACACAAAGAACTATAATTTGGTTGTGGTAACTCGTGAAAATTATTGATCATAACACAAGAAGCTGACAACTACAGTGGCGGAAAAAAGTATTCGAAAAAGACTTTTTTTAATATAAAACTTCATTATATTCGTAAACATAATGTATTTCGCTGTATGTATTAGTTGCATTCATTTAACTTGAAATTCTTTAAAGATTTTATTAAGAAAATTTTCTTAAGATATCGAAATATTTTTATATCAATAATTTTTTTTTTTAATTTAATTTTTCTCTGATGATGCATAAAACATTTAACCGACTATTTATTTTATAAAAATTGTATGTATGTATATATATGTACCTATGTATATATTTTATTTTCAATTATACCATTCATATCCGATTCCTAGTATATATTCATATACCATATGTAAGTCATCTATTTATATGTATAAAAACGTATCAACAATCGTCGTCCGCTTTCCTCTGAATAAATATTTTGTTAAAAAAGTTTCAACTGCCATCAAATTCAATCAGCTTAATGGAACCTACCCTATATTTACCAGGCAAGCAACTCTCCCTTAAAAAAAAAAAAAAAGAAAAGGAACAGTAAAAAAGATAAATAAAATTATCCATAGCAATGTGACTTTTTCTGTTTATATTTGGACAAACGACCTGACCGGAATGGGGTTTTCGAAATTTGTATTTTGTTTTTCTTACATAAATATGGATGGAATGAATTTTCATCCTTGAAATGGTCTGAATGGTTTTTGAGAAGGATCGAATTTGTTAAGTAATCGAAAAAGGTTTGATTAAGTAATGTTATTAAAATTTTTAAGAATTTTCTGAAGGAGTCTATTTGTACATTGTTTAAATGGAATTGAAGGAAACTTTTTGTCTTTGCACGAAAAAAAAACGGTATACTCTCTCTATGTGTTGATATTCAGCTAACCATAGTATAAATTTTGCCAATTTTGAATTGGGATTAAGTTACAAATCCTTTTTTTTTTACTATTTACTAAATTGTTCAATTTAGGGAAGATTGTTGGTAGTAGCCAATAAATACATCAAAACCAAAATATTCAACGATATATGTACATCAAACCCTATGTAAAAATAGAACGTTTTACTTACTCGATGCTACAGAGAGTGAATCAATATTTCCTGTAAACATTGCGATTTTTATCAATAAAATTCATTTCCTAGTATGTAATGTTCCGATTGCAAATTACGATTCATAGCCAATATCAGTATTTTCTTCTCTTTTTTTTTCCTCTTTTTTGAAGATCAAAGCATTTTCGCCCCGAAAAAGCAACTTAATGTATTCATCAATATCCTGACCGTCCCTTTGAGACGAACACAAAAAATGTCCAAACCAATTTCATCTCATCTGTAAATTTTTCATGAAATTTTCCTTTTTTTTTTTCCTCCGCAAGGCCTGTGCAAACATTTCATTACCATAGATATAGCTTTTATGTATGTTGATATACGGGAAAGGAGGAATGCATAATAAATGAGACGATATTTTGTATACTGTGAAGTGTATGTGGTTAGAGTTGGGGTGGCCGGATGTACAGGATTTATGTTCCACACTTACATGAGAAAATAATCAATAAAATCTCAAGGTACATGTATGCATAACGTTTATGGTGTAGTCTATGTCAGCAGTGTTCTCATTTAGGTATTCTATTTTTGCGGAACACGCAATCAGTGGCGATTCGTGAGTATTTATCTAATTATTTATAGACAAAAAAAAAACCTATTTTGATGGCATTTAAAACATTTTTGACATTCAGACCGAGCTAGTTTTTTGGTTATCCTTTGGGGGGGGGGGAAATTGAAAGAAATTTTCATTTTAATGGACACGTCCCGTGGATTAATTGTTGAGAAACATTTCTTCTTTCTATACTACACTCCTTATTTGAACATTGGAAATAAATTAACCTTCCAACAATTTTTCACCCTTTTTTTTGGTTTTTCTTTTGTTTTGATGACTTCGAAGTAAAACTATCCATCTTTGACAATATACACGTGAATCTACTTACTCGTGCATCGTATAAATGACTGATTGTCTCAACACATTTTCTTACCTAAGTATACATATCTACTATATATATATATATATATATAAACTACCTATTCCTTAACGAAGTCTATATGAAGTAATGTATCTTTGATGTCATCATTTTTGACTGGAAACTACCGTACTTAATCATCATCAATGGTGTCCTAATGTATAATGTAAATAAAATTAACGATTAATAATAAGGAAAATTGGTATGGAAACGGTATTATTAACCCTTTTTCTTTCTCTATAATATATAATAAAGATATACTATTTAGTTATGTATACTATACTTGTACATACATACATACATACATACATTCTAGCAATTTATATATAGAAAGAATTATAACTGAGTGTACACTGTCTATGTTTTGGGATTACAACAACAATGGTCACTGATATTATGTATATACATACTTGATTCATATAAGCATTTTTCCATAATATATTATACGAGAACCTGTGAATTGAGATGAAAATCATCATCAATCATATAATTTTGTGATGACTCATTTTTGCAAGAAAATTACAACGAAACTAAAAGGGTTTGTTAAACAAAGGGAAATAAGAAAACTCGGTTGTGTGTGTTTTTTTTTTTTTTGTATATTACTACACTGTGAGAAATGTATGGACGTCAATTGTGGGGGTTTTGCCCATATAATGTGAAATGAGGAAAACAACATTTTTGTATATATGCAAATAAATGTTATTTCAACTGTTAAATTTGAAAAAAAAAAAAAAAAAATTAACAATGGGAATTTCTATAAAAACTAAATTATGTATATAATGACAATAGATATATGCATGTATATGTATTGTTAAAAGTATCTAAAATAACATGAAAACAGTCCCAATATAACTTAATAAAAATTGTAAAACTAAATCATGAATTTTTATTCACCCTAATTTTATACCGAATAAAAAATCGTTGGAATCTTAAAATAACATTTATTTGAACAATAGAGTAAATTTGAAAACATTTCAATAAAAATGATCTAATGTTGCGTACAATAAAATTATTTACGCGCAATTTTAAAAATGGATTTTTTCTATTTTTTTTTTTTTATGTCTATGGAGGGTTGATTTTCAAGAGGGTCGTGTGTTATTTTTAAGCTAAGATTTCTGAATAAATAAATTGTATATTTTCGTATTCAAAGTACCTACGCCGTGTATGGGTGCGTGTGTGTTGTGCATACCTACAATTAAGAAATCACCAAAATAATCGTATGTATTGTATTTTTAGTGATGAGCAAACGTAAGACCAAAACCACAGCAGTCTTGGTCTTCGATTTGCACATTAAGTCTTAGTCTAAGTCTTGGTCTTGTTTTGGTAGATCAATTTAGGTCAATTTGGTATTCGATCGGGGCTTAAGAACAGCAGAATATTCTAATCAGCTGTCTGTAAATGGTTGAAATCGATTTCTGGTGATAAATCCTATATTTTATATTTTGAAAATTTTTTATTTTCTTTTTCTATATTTTATCTTTTTGTACATTAACTATTGATCTTCATATTGTGACTTATATCAAAAATGTCTGAGATCGTTAAAAAACTCAATGACTTCAAGTGTCAATTTTTTTCTTCTATTTTTTTAACCGAAAGTCTATCATTAGAAGAACTTTACTTATAATGGAATGTTTTCTTTCCATTTTGTCATAATAGTCACTACAACAACAAACTATCCCAAATATTTAATAAATTGGTATAGAATAAAAAATCTAAAACATCTCTATATACCTGATGCCGATATATTTCACATAAATAATAATTTCTGATCCATTTCCTGCTTGACTTCCTTTTTCGTTCCAAAATCATAATTCAAAGTGGCAACTTAAGCAATACCCAAAGAAGAAAAAAAAAATCATCCCAATTTATAACAATACGAATTTACTTCCCCATTCATCTCGGACAATAATAAAATAAAACGAAGAGAAGCATAACGAACGCAGCCATAAATATTTCTAATGCAACAAGAAATATAATCATTCCACTTTCCACTCTCTAGTGATGGAGTTTTTCTTATTTTGCTTGGTTTTTTTTTTTTTTTTTTTTCTTTTTTTTTTTTTTTTTTTTTTTTTTTTTTTTTTTTGCAGGTCGTTCAATACCCACTGTTTTTAGGGGTAGCCATGGACTGAGATATTAGCTCACACAACAAAACAAATTTTGTTTTTGGCTTGTCTATACACACGAACACGACTAAATATTATATATAAAAAAGGGTATGTAGGTAGAGGGTGTGATCTAAAGCTTCAGTGAGTAGATGGCATAAGTTGTTGGCAAATATAACTTTTAGTTGGTTATTCTTATATAACTAGTCGATTCTCTTAAAAATAAATAAATATTAGCATTTTTGAAATTATTTTATTTAATATTTATGCTTATGAGCAACTACAGGGACTTGTAAAGTTTATATATGCACTTAGCTAAAGCTGATAAGTATAGAATGGGTCGATATTCGGTTTTTTATAGAAATCGTCACAGATTTTTGAGTTTTATATGTATGCCGACTAATTTAGGTATGCTAAACACAATGAATCTATCAAAAAAAGCTGTTTTTAATAAAGAGGGTTCAAAATACCAAAAAAATAAAAATAATTCTTAAAACGAAGTTGTAGGATCTTTTATTAAGAAAAAATTCTCCAGCTATATATAGAACTAAGGTCGGACTGGTTGAGGGGTTTTTTTATTTGTTCTTGCATACTTACGCACTTCTTTAAAGAAAAAATGGTAATTTACTATACACTCAAGTTCAGTAAAACAAAGAAAGAAAGAAAGAAAAAAAAACAGCATTCCGGCTAGAAACACTTAATATCAGTAACCTATATTAGGAATAAGTTTCATATTAACGATCATGCGGTTTAAAATCATTCCAAATGTTTACACAAGACAAAAGTAATATCAATTCAATTCCAACCCACAAATAGGGCGGTCCAATTAGTTCTGCACTTTAATTTCAAGCTCAAAGTAAAAGCTCGCCTTTGATCAGTCAAATCAAAATTGGAATCCATTAACGCTTCTGTGAACAATTTTAAGTGGCACTGGAATCTCACGTAAAACACATACTCCTACATTATATATGTACAATGTACATACATACATACATACTTATATAGAAATATATGGGATTAAGGATTGGACTATTTTACAATTCCCTTGCTTTTTATGTTATTTATTATATATATGGTGTCTCTCTATATGTACATTTAGTACATATAGTACATGTCTATTGTATAAGACGTATGTATGTAGTATATGTATACTGATACGTATGTGTATCACTGATATCGTAAAATAAAACTAAAATTCAACTCTAAACATTTCTACCCCAAGATTTCGTTATCCTTAGAAACATAAAGGGAATCAAATTTCGAGTTTTCTAATTATCACAGTATCCCACTTGAACTTTACATCCCTCGTTTAACATTTCACATATGTCCTTCGTTTATTTGTGTCTTAAGCACCCTCTTCTCATTTAAGCTTTTGTTCCCCATTTCTTTTTTTTATATAATGTGAAATAGCCCCGCTTTCTTTATAGCTGTTTTATACTGATTTTGAGATATATTTCCTTTTTTTTTTTTTTTTTTTGTATTTTTCAACAAAAACAAAATTCCTTTCAAAATGATTAAAGTTTTTTCTTGCTTCCTTCTTATATATAGATTGTGTATTGGTTGTAAGTAAATAGTCCAAGATTTTGGGCAAATGAAAACCAATTTTAAGCTTATGGAAGGAGTGTACACACTTATCCGTAGTCAGCCATTTATAAGTTAGAAATTTGTTTTAATTAATATTGTTTGTGTTCATCTTAAATGGAACTTTTGAGGGGATCAAAATCAAATCAAATCAAAACAAATTCGAATCTATACCTAGTCCGAAAAAATGAATTAATTGTCGAAATGAAATAAAAGCTTTGAGTTTTGTACAAAAATATAAGAAATTTTGAAATTATAAGTATTTTGATTAGGAATTAAGTTTTCTATCTATTTGGAAAACTTTTTTTAATATAAAATTTTAAGGCAATTTTTATTAAATAATTTAAAGCATAACTTACTAAGTCAAATAACAAATTGTAAGTTAACTTAAGGATTTCTGGTTTTATTAGCAAGATCAACTTAGTCCAATCAAATTGCCCCAAAAAACCTTTAAAATATCTTGTTGCAACTTATGAGGTTTTGCTAGTTAGTATAAAATATAAAAAAACTGAAAAATTGGAAAATGTACTTAGTGAATTCTGCTTGTAAACCGACGATTTGCCCTAAAAACAAATTTTTTGTCAACCCTTATTTTGTACAACTATAAATAATACGAAATTAAAGGTCTTTTTATACAGATCTGATGAAAATATTTTAATAATCCATAATTGAAAAAAATATGATGGAGTTCTGCTCAAAGCTTCTATGTAGTCCTAGATAAAAAAAACCAGTTTTTTAGATTTTCTTTTTTTTAAATAAAAAATGGAATCATCATTTTTTTTCTGTTTATGACATCGAACAATAATTCAAATTTTATAAAAATTACTCACTTTTAAGCCTTCTTAGTGTTAATGTCAAATATCCGATTTCGTCCAATGATTTGAGCCCCCCCGCATATGCATCACAATAAATTGCAGAACGCATTAGAGCAACATTTCGATCATTACTATCGACAAATTCACTAATATTTTCCATAATTTCTTTTTTATATGTAACAATGGGGGAATTTTTTCTTTATTATTAAAATCACTTTTTCCTGTTTTTTTTTTTTTTTTTTTTTTAAGATAACAGTTATTAATGTGGCTAATCCCCTGCAGTAAAATTGTATGAATTACAAATTACTGTGGAAATTTTCCCTAAATACTACCAGAGAGAAAATGCTTTTGGCAGTTCAACTTTGACTCCATCTTATTTTCTCGGTCTATTGAATGTAATAACTGTAATTTTAATATTTTCAGAGAAATTATCTTGGGCAGTAAAGCTTAAGTAATGTTTGCTTCTTAAATAAATACAATAAAAGGGAAATACGATGGTTCATTGTATATGTTAAATAATATGTATGAAGAAGTATACGTTATGTGTTATAGGGCAATTAAAATTAATTAGTCTTTGATAATAATATTAATTATGATTTTTAATGTATATGTGGAAAAATGACAAAAAAATGTATTTTCTTGTATTGCTTTGTAATCATTTGGATATCATTTGTATTGCAAAAAATAAATTAGAAATTTTTAGATATAATAAAATAAAATAATGGAAATGATAAAACAATGGTAAAGTCGAAAAGTGCTTTTGCAATAAAAATCTTTTACAATCACTGACTATCCAATTTGTCAAATATTCACGAACCCCTCTTATTCAAATCCACCTTACCGCAATCACTTTGAATTTAAAACTGAGACGATTTTCGTCTACTTTGCATATCTACCGTACTTTACGAGATTCCAAAAACGGTTGTTCTAAAACCAGAGGATATTTTATTACGTCTGCGCGTTTTTTAAAATAAAAAATTTAAATGTATTCAATTTCTCTGCTATTAACATTGTACTGACACAGTCCACGCACACGACTAGAGATTTGAATTCCTGTTTTTTTTTGTATACATATATATAGAAGGGTTGCTACCCCTTTCGCGCACCAAATCTGAATGTTAGATGTTTTTTAAGTTTTGATCATGTCAACCAACCCCTTTCGTTTTGTTTTGTTGTGTACTAAAAAAAACACTCTCACCCTTTCGCTATTATCGGTGGTTGTGTAAGTATATTAGTATAAGTATTTGGCGTTGGTAACACTAAAACCCTTTTTTTACTGAAAGTAAATATTACTCAGGATCATATACATATAGAGATCGGGCTGAGTTTGGAAGTGTTGGAAGAAAAATTGAGATAAAAAGTAAATTTTTGAATTGTGAATTGGTCGTAAAAAAGTACACATCGGCAAAATGGGATATTTTAGACGGGGAGATGATCAGGCAACACTAAAATCAATATACAAATTTTAAATGGACGTCCTATGAATTTGGACAAGTTCAATTTGAAATTGAAAAAGTAGTGTTAGTGGAGAGATTTTAAATTTGTGCTTTAAAAAATTAAAAATGATTGAAGGTGCAGCTACGCAAAAAGTAATTTTGGCTAAAAATTTAGAAAAATAAATCATTTTTTGTATTTGAAGTGTGTCTTAATATTGTTTTGTATATTTTTAGCTGCATTTGATTATCAACACCCATGAAGGACTGACGAGACCGAAGACAGTGTTGATATTTTGGCCTGGAATTTGAATCTGAAGCAAATTAGCCAAACAAAACGCATATGTAAGTTATAAGTTCAATAAAGCACATATTTTTTATATGTAAATCACTACTTTCTAGTATGATATATTGTAGATCATCCTGGTTCCCCCTTATATGAGTAGTACAAGGTACACTTAGTAGTAAGTACATAATATACTTTACTTTTATCCCTTATAATACCTATTCCTCTATAAACTAAAACCTATTTTTTTTCAGCTCAATGTCATACCATTTTGGATATTAAACCAAGGAAGAAGCTACTCCAATATTTATCATATAGATGAAATTCTAAAAATTGACAATAAACATTAGAACAATGTTGTGGATTTGAGGCTAATTATATTATACATATAAGGTTTGTACGTCACATTAAAATACAATTTTCCGATAATAAAATTGAAATATAAATATTTCTATTAGCCAAGTACCTATCGTCATTTATTTATTAAAATTAAATAAACTTAGCCAATGTCTGTGATTGTCGTCTACTGATGTAGGAATGGACAACCCCACTTATTATCCTTTTTGAGAGTAAATAAAATAATGAAAATTAAATGCATTAAATAAAGTTTAAGTAAATATTGTAAGCCAAATGGAAGCAGATTCTGTAGAAATTGTTTATTGATTATTTTTGTCAATTGTGTATTTTGATAGTTGATTATTCTGTCTATTTACTTTGCGATATTATTTTAAGTTTATTTTTGAAAATGTAATTGATTCGTTCAATGTTCATAGTAAACTACTTTGTGTCGATCGATTTTTTTTTTTCAAAAGTAAATACTAACAGAAAAACTTTTCTTATAAGAAGAAGATAGAAAGTTTAGAAAAGTGTTATCTACAAAAAAAAAAAAAAAATCATATAAACCAATAATTAAAAATGACCACAACAAAACCCTAGTTTTAAAATAACTATAAAAATATAATTTAATAATAAGTTGTTAAATAGTTATTAAATAACTGTGGTGACAATAAAGTTTTCACCCATGCGTTACAAGAAAAACTTGCCAATAGATTTGATGTAACGTTTCGTAACGGTAATGTAACTACAAATTTGCTGATTGGTTATCGAACCTTTTTTGTTAGTAATATGTACTATTTACGATGTAAGTTGATAGTTAGTTGATAAACAACTAAATAAAAAAAAATCAATGCCCATTACTCTCTTTAAATTTCCAACTTCTCTAATATAAATAAAATCTCCAACCAAAGAAATCTATGTAGAAATCTAATATAAACATTAACACATTGACTAATTACATAAATATCTATAACAAAAAAAATTAAATATCAGGTATAATAGTTTTTTGGAGCAGATGTGCAAGGGCTTGAGTTACAAAGGGGTTGTTTTTTTATTTATACATTAAAATATCAAGAACATAGCACACATTTGGTTTTGGTGTTACTATACCTACCAACGTTAGTAGCTTTTTTTTTTTTGGTAGAGATTAAAAGTAATTAGAGAATTTTAAATTAATTTGTAATCATTTCGTTCTAATTCTCATATAACAGATCAACAATTATACCTAATTCCTAACTACTACCCTACTACTTACTTATTGTAGTATTAATCCAATTCAATCAGAAGAAATCTTTAAATATAATAAATATGTTCGAATAAATTGAATGTATATAAAAAGCACAATATAAACTTCGCGACCACGCCTTCGATGCATCATCCAACCTCCACTTTGCATATTCAATCAATGCGAAATCCTTGCATCTAGACCTCAATCAATCGCCGATTGGTTGAAACTGATATTTATAAAAATGAATATCAACATGTCGTCAGAAAAAAAAATATATTTTTTTTTTGTATTCGTTTTTCTCTTTGTCGAATGAACAGCTCATAAATAAATTATCATTCATTAAAATTCAAGTTTATGTTCGACTCCAGATATAAGCAATTTTCATAACATTTAAATTTTTAATTTTTTTTTTTTTTATTTGTAAGATCTGCTGAACATCCATTGAGTATGTTTCTGGTATTCTTTGAGCTGTCACTATAGAATGGTTTTTGTTGTTGTTGTTGTATTGATACCGATTATGATTTTAAATGCATGTAAATAAGTTAGTAATTTATTTAACCCTAATCGTGTCACGGTGTGACTCTGAGTCACATTTGAATGAATTTTTAACTTAATATTTTTGATTATTTT
>JANSTT010017476.1:0-16981 GCA_026745375.1 Platyura marginata
AGTATTAAGGGGCGTTACAAACTCCGTACCAAAGTTATAATACCCTTTGATTAACATCATACGGGTATAAAAACCAAATTTGCCTGGTGATGGGAGGCTTAACAAACAACTACAGAGGCTACGAATCTCTACAGACAATATATGTAGATTATACCATATTGAAGATTAGACTGGGGAACATATCCATTGTGAATGTGAAGTATTAGCCCAAGCAGACTTCAATATATACGCTCACCGTGGGAAATGACAACATGCCTCCAGAGTGGATTGCTTGGTTTCCTAAACAGGATCAACACCATACTATAGGGATTGTAAATCAGAGGTACAACACAATAGATCTACAAAAATTGCGATTCAATAAGGACCAACCTCTATTAAATCAGTCTACTTGATGATGAACATGATGTCATAAGCTGATTAATTTACAATTAATAACAATGATGCATAATAATAATAAAAATTAAATTTCAAATTTCTTATGTAACTACATCATGAGAGTTATTGTTAAAATACGTACTACAAGTATGAACAATGTATACACAGTTGCTTTCTATCCGTAAAGATACTATTTATTTAAATACATATTTCGAAATTTTAATGTGGTTGGTCAATAAAAAAAATTACGCCGAGGT
The DNA here is from genome assembly GCA_026745375.1 of Platyura marginata. Lineage (NCBI taxonomy): Eukaryota > Metazoa > Arthropoda > Insecta > Diptera > Keroplatidae > Platyura > Platyura marginata. Next base: position 633 of record JANSTT010017476.1, read on the forward strand.
GTGTAAAAAATTATTATTATTTCAAAATTGTCAACATCCTCTATAGCTCTAGTAAAATAAACTAGAAATTTTATTGACGCCATTTAGCAATATTTCAACTTGAAATACAACTTCGTATTTAAAGGGAAGCAACTTGTTTTATTTTACTCCTAACATATTAATAAACTAAAAGTAAACTAAACTAACGAAAACTAAAGTGATTTATCTGAATTTTTTTTATGGGGCATATACGGTGAAAAATCAAGGTATGATTTCTATTCAATTTTCTATTCTTTTATTTGAAAAAATGTTTTCATTTTAAAATTATAATTTTTTTTTTATGATCTCTCGCAAACAAGATTTAGGGCTATATTTAGAGGAAAGACTTCAATGGTCGCCACGGAGTTTCTTAAGAATATATTTATATTAGAATATGTATACTTACTTATTTGGGAATTTGAAAATTGTTTAACAATAGTGTTCATAATAATATAATATATAATAATATATGTATATATATGTAGTTAGTTGACTAGATTTTCATGTAACAGTGCGGTGAGAATAAACAGCGGAGAATAGGAAAATCACAAAAACATAAAATAATTACATATTCTCTCTTTTACGTCATCTATCTCTGTTCTTCTTCAACGACGATGGTTTGACAATGAATGACAAGGTGATCTCATTAGACCGTTTGACGTTCCACGAGGGAGCATAGGCCATCCACAAAAAGCCGCCATTGCGCTCTGTTCATTGCCAAAGCTATCAATTCCGTCCATTCCTTTCCTCCTTCGTTAGCTTTGGCGATTACGGTGCGGCGCCACGTTTGCCTGGATCGTCCTCAGGGTGACCTCAGTAGATAACAAAGAGGAAACAATATAAAAGGAGAGCGTGCACCGTATATCTATCATGAAATTAAATGCAAACACAACGTCCGGTGGAGCAGAATGGAGGATAAAAAATCACCATTTTCTTTGGACTTTCAACAGACGTTCTTAAACTGTCAAAAGAGATTATTTCTTTTCGAAATATTTAACAAAGGCGTCTTATTAAATATGTTGTGTTTATGTGCCCATGTTTTTTTTCTTCGTTTTTTTAATTCGATTTCAACTAATTTTTAACTGTTGTGATGAATTATTACAATAATTTATAAATTTGTAGATTTCCAAGACAAGAAGATCTAGATAAAGCATGGATTGACTATAAAGCATATAATCTCCCCAATAAAAATTGTGTCCTGCCTCTCCATAGCTTCTCAAGTAGTTCTCTCTTGGTTAAGGTTACCTCTTTATGTATTAATTACTCTGAGGTAGATAATTACTGAAATACAATAATTATATACATATGTAAACAGCCAACTTAAAGCGTTTTTGTTCCGCTCTATACAGATAATGTATAGTATCGTGGAATATATCAATATGGTTTTTTGCGCAAATGCACAGGGGTCCTCTAGTTTCTAGTATAAAATGGCCAGGCGTCCACATTTCACTGTGTTGTATCACATCTGTCCGTCGAAACAAATATTTGCACCACAATTTCCCGCATTATCGAAATTATCAAAAAACCTTACACAAACGTATAGTTTGTGCAATATCTCAGTGAAAGCAATGGTTTAATATGGTTTCACTGTTCTTTCTTACAGTTTTTATAATGTTATTTGTTGATTTAACTGTTGAGAGAGGACAAACTAATGCAAATTTTTTTTACTCAAATAGTGTTTTAACAATTACTTTCTTAATAAAGAACAAATTAAGCACACTGTATAAAAATTTATTTGTATTCGGATTTTTTTAAACCTTTGAGACCTTAACTTTTGTTAGACCTGACTTATATTTATTGAAATTTTACACTTATTCTAGCTAATTTTTGGTCGTAGAGTCCAAATATGGCAAAAATCCGGATGCTAGATACTGAGTTATCATATGGTTCTTGATTTTATGTGACGATATATTTTGGCTTTACTGTAAGACATTTTCCTATTACTTCTAAGAGAATAAAATTGCGCCTTCAACATATGCAATTATAAACAAAACATTTAGTAAAAAAACGAAGATTTTTGGGAAAAATCCATATAACCAAATAGCCATTTAAACTTAACTATAGTATTTCAAATATACTAATTTCGTCTGATATTGCGCCATAAAATCTAAATTAAAATGGCATTTGTTATATTTAACGGGAAAGTTAAGACTGATTTACACTCTCCACATATTAAGAAAAAATAAAAAATTTATAATTGTGGTGGAAAATTTAAATAAATGCGTAAAATTCATATAGAAAGTCAATGGCAACATATGTTGCCGCCAGGTCTCAAAGGGTTAATAAAAGAAAAATTATGCTTGGGTAGTTCAACATTTTTGAAATATTTGGGAGCCGAAATCCCGAAAACTCTAAATCACTACAAATGCCATTATTTAGGCAAAAGGAGGAGGATCGGCATCTTATTTGTTTTTTTTTTCTATATAACCAACATTTATGACTCATTTTCTGTGGCTACGATTAGAATTAAGTTAAGATCGTTCTACGACAATTTTTCTTTTCTACTATATGCTGACATAAATTACACCCCTGCATAAAATCAAAAGTTAAACCACTCATATTAATAAAATGTGTTTCGATCTATTTTGTATTCTGTTTTGGATTGCAAATACTTTAATTCCTGCAGGATTTTCTAAAATCTATGTTCAAATGTTAGCAACAATATCAAACTATAACTTAAAATATTTTGTGAAAAAAAAACCAATTCTAATACATGAGATAAATGTAAAAAAATTTTCAATTGAATGCATTGCCTATTCAATAATGAACACAAATGTGCCATTATCGAAAATAATCTAATTGAAAAGTTGACACACAATATGAAACACATTTACGTACACGTATCCGAAAGAGTACATTTTGCGGAACTAATTTCCGTAATATTATATGCAATTTGATGCCATTATTACAAAAGGCGAAACAACAATTTGTCAAAATCGATCGATCAATTGCATAGTGGTGAGACATCATCGATCAATAGGATAATTGTGTGAAATTCTAATTTCCGTGAAAATAATAATTTATTTCACTTTCAATTTTTTGATGTATTATATTATGTGATATTATTGCATTGTCACTTTGCGTTTATTATTATAAATTTCCCTTCTTACATTTTTTTTTAGAAATTTTTGATTTACGTCATATTTTATTATAATATGTAGTTGATCTAATTTCTTCTATAACAACATTACCAGACCGATAACGTTGTTACGATTTTATTGTAAACGATCGAATCACCTACACCGATATAAACAAATCTTACAACACCAACTCGGTGAATGCAAACATATATAACAACCTCGCGTTTGTTGCTTTGATGAGCGTACTCATTAGCTGTCGTTGATTTATTTAAGAAACGATATTTGGTTGCATACATTTCGCCGTTAAGGTATATAAAAAAAAAATTGAAACACTTGAAATGTTTCGAAAAATACAGTGTCTGTAAATTAAAGGATAGGCACCAATACTTGAAATGTAACCACACCTCGAAAGGTTGAATTAAACTTTTCGACCCGACTTTCGAATAGTATAAAAACTGCGCCGTGTCAAAAGTGTTAAATAATTAAATAAAAATCTGTCCAAACTCTTATTTTGGAGTAATTATTAATAGACTAGTTAAAAGTTCGTCATAATAACGGAAGAAATAAGCATTAAAATTATGGTTTACTTTTATTTAATACAATTTGTTTATTTTTGCGCAAACTTTATTTGTGCACGTAAAAAAAAGGAGTTTGTTTTTATTGTAATTATATAATATTTATGTCAATAATTCCGTGTCACAGTGCTCCAAAGCCACAATCTGTTAATAGATATTACTGAGTATAACAAGAAGTAATGGAAAATACATTAAAAAATAGTTAAGAATTTAAAAACAATTAACGATACAAATAGAATTTATGCGTTAAAAATTTTTAATTTCGATTTGTTTACGATCTTTATGTTTATCCTTTAAGGTTAATTCAATCAAGTAAAATTAATTAGAATTTTTCAACTAAAGAAAGAACAATAAAACAAATAATTTTAAATATACAACAAAATCTTGCTTCAAATTCGTATACAAAAAAAAAAAAGTTAAAAAATCGTAAAAACTTTACGGCGAAAGAAAATTGGAAAAGTTTATCTCTGTACAGATTTGAATAAAATAATTAATCCAACAGTACTTATAACTATGCAATGAATATGAATAAACATGAATTTTTAATTAAAATTTTAATAAAGAAATTATAAATTCCACAGTACTAACAATGGATAGCGTTCAGTAGAGAATATTTTTGAATTAAAATGATTGCGCGAAATAAATTTATATTTTTTCGTTGTATTTTATCTTTTTAGCTTCCACACATTAAATAAAGTGAATCCTCCGTTTTCACAGACAAATTTTGAGAATGATTGGTGGTGGAACTTTTTGAACTATTAAATGATATCTTAATTTTTTTATTCTCTATCATTTTCGTCATATTAATTTTTTCCGTAAACCAAATATTTTTCAAATAAATGATTAAAACCCCAGAAATTAAATTAAATTGATTGTAGCGCCATAACGGTATACCGTGGAACTTTTTGTTCTATAAATAAAATATTCATTTTCATATTCTCTATAATTGTTGTCATATTCATTTTTTTAACATTCCGACTATCTTTCGGGTAAATGATAAAAATTAAGTGAACACAGTACCATAGCCTCCCCTATACATTGTCCTATTTGGTTCAAAAACAATAGAGATCTTTTTTTAGGATTACATAAATTTCAGCTGTCTAGCTTCAGCCATTTAGCCGGCATCTTTAACACGAGAAAGACAATGGTGTTAAATTTTTTTTTCAACGATGATTATTAAGGGGCGTTACAAACTCTGTACCAAAGTTAATATACCCTTTGATTAACATCATACGGGGATACAAATTTGTTAATAAAAATACTACACAAATTGCACAAATTTTTCAGATGTCTGTACGTGTTCTAAATCCTATGGCAGTTCAAAAGACGGGAAGGGGGAGGGGGACAGAAAAAGATGACATACATTTATAATTTGAGGAGATGAAGGGAAATCAGACTCGATTTTAAATGATGGGTCCCAAAAGTTAGTAGTCGCAATAGATCCTTTAGGGATAAGTACTTTGCGAATTTAATTTAATCTTAGTGCTCTAATTTACATACGTCAGTTAATTGATTGTTAAAAAAAACTAAACTGCAGAAAAACGAATATCTAATTTTAAATCAGACCACAAAACGGTATGTATATTTATGAACCTGCCTATGGACGCCATCACTCCATAACAATCACTGTGTGAATTTAAAAAAAACTGACAAATCCTTGAGAGTTCACGTTCACATTCATCATGTACGCACATAATTTAACATCAATTTGCTTGTTCATCAACCACAATAATGATCAAACAAGTACAAAACTGTTGCACATTCATTGCTGCATATCAGCGGTAGGTAATGCAATCAAATGTAAATACATAAATGCACATATAAGACTTTTCCGTTGCACTACTGCCTGATGGTGCATACAACAAACTTAATGGGCTGTTTGTATATTGCGTAATCCTACGGAGTAAACATTTTATTGAAAAGTAAAAGTGTCTGTTAAATCATGGTTTTTTTTATCATTCAAATGGAACATGCCACCGTAATATTGGAATAATATGTATGACCTTGAATTTCTTTTTCTTCTCTCTGGATACCTAATACACGGTGTAAGTAGTTCATTTTCCTTTTTTTTTTTTTAATTATTTTCATTAACAATTTTTTTTATTGTAATCATAATTATTGTATATATTGTACATTATGTAACGCTGTTGCACCATTATGAGAGAGATATTTGCACAATCGGGTCTACTTATACGCAATTAAATCTATTCACTAATAATGAAATTGCAATGTTGCATCAATTAAGATAAATCATTCATCACTTGTCATAAATTAGTAATTAATTTTCGAAAAAAAAGTTTTTTTATCATTTTGCAGTTTTTTGCGTGATCACTATGCGTTCGAAATTGCAGAGGGATATTACTAATGAAGTTGTAAATTATAGGTGTCGGTGTCGGTCGGTTGTACACAGTATAAATTCTAAGAAATACCTGCAGTTATCTTAATCTTAATTAATTGAATTTATGTCCCGAATGTTCTAACTGACCTTTGAGAAAGTAATTACTTGTACGATTTCGTAATATAAATTAGGTGACTGATTTATTATTATCTATAAAAGACATTTCTAATTTCTTATAATATTAATTTGAGTCTTGCCATTTGCAATTATGCTGATTAAGATGTCCCAAATGTAGCTGTTGCCGTCCAGATGGTATTTTAATTTTAACTCTCTGAGTGGTTCCGATGTCAAAAAAAAACTTATTAAATGCTAAAAGAAGTGAAGCTGATTTAAAATGTATTTGCATTTGAATTTGAATTGACTGTATAAGAAAAGGATCCGTACCTTTATTTAACGACAGTGAATGCAGTTCCCATATTGTTCTACAGTGTCTGTCGTTGAAATTATACCAAATATTTTAATTGAATTTGGCTAGATCAAATTTAATTTTTTTTACTTTTTTCGGGCATTTTTTTTTTCATTAACAAGAGGTTTGAACATCGGACATTTTAAACAAAAAAAAAATTTTAAATTATTGATAATAATTTTTTTGTGTTGGTTGAATTTTTACTATTCAGTTAATTAATTAATAAACTTTATTTTAACAAATTTTATATCCAATACAATAAAAATAAAAAATTAGAATAGATATTAGATAGAATATATATGTACTTAGTTAATGCCGATCATTCGAGTCATTAGCCGTATAGAATCGTTTAGGACGAACACGGTACCTAAGTATATGTATATTGGTTTGCGTAATTTATCTCGTCTATGAGATATACATAGGTGTAGATTAGTATTGTACGCCTATGTACCCGTTCGATATTAGTCGTAAGAAATACGTAAGTATAGTATTATGATTATTTAGTATCAATTTCAATTCGATATACACTGGGGATCAAGAGTATTCGTAAAAATCCCCTTTAGATACCTATAATGTAATTTTTACGAATACTCTTGATGCCCAGTGTAAATAAGTTATCTGAGTTTACTCCGATCTTAAAAACTCCAAAACAATATGTGGATTGTGTTCATAAACAAAATCATAAGGTCGTTGAATAGGCGTTTTTGACATGATCTTCCATTAATATTAATAAATAGCTAAAATGAAATTATTGTACATAAATATATGTACATATTGTATATAATCCCCTTAATTTTAAAATAAGTAAAACAACAAACAAAAATATTAGCTAAGGCTATTTTATTTCCGTTTGATTAAATGCACACCCACCCTCATTTAAACGAAATCTTAAAATTAAATTAATCTATAAACATAATATTTAACCACTGAATATCTAATACAATATTTACACAAAGAACCAAAAGCCCCTAGAGCGTTATTGATCGAAGTACGCAGACACGTGTCGACTTTTAAGACTGGAACAAGCTTCTATATACAATTATTATACCCAGAAAGTCCTTCATCGAGTATTATTTACAAAATGTAATCGCCAAAATCTGTATAAATGCATGAATTTTAGCATATTCCCTTAACACTCTGCAATAATTCAAATACAGGGAGTCGTAACATTCCCGCCTTTTCTCGTAACTGTCAGAAACACTTACTTATAAGCTGTGCACAATGTTCCATTTATATACATATACATGTGAACGGCATCCATAGAACGTTAAATATGGTCCTTGTCCGGCAAAACGTTGTAACATTATGTTTTATGCGTTCAACTTTTCAGAAAATTAATTTTCCTATATATCAAGAAAAATGTTTTATGCTGGGTGTTTATGATATTTCATTAATTACATTATGATGATATTATATTTTGTTTGTTAGGATGTAATATAGTAAATGTTATCAAAAACTGAGGAAGAGCATTCACTGTCAGTTTTTAAGTTACCGTATAATATTAGTGTGGACTATGGAAATGATACAGATCGTAGGTCTCTCTTTACAAGTTTTCGTAGATTTTTGCAAATCTTGATTTCAAATGAACTTATGAATGTACATCAAGACCTCGATTTGCGTTGTTAATTGGTTCTACAGAAAGTCTACGCAAATTAAAATAATCTATTAGATAGTAAGTATATAGGCCTATAGGACTTCTTTTAATGGATCTTATCTAAATAAATAATATCATGAAATCTGTGAAAATTTAGCCAAATTAAAAAAAGTAAACTTCAATCTTTAATTGATTGCTGATCTAACTTCTTTAATTGAATGAACGATCTAACTTCGAAACGATGCAAATCGAGGTATAAGTGTACATAAATACTAAAAAATGGTCATTATAAATTGTCTATCTATCTATAATAATGGATGGATAATGGGTTTGGAACGGAGAGGTACAGGGTTCGATTTCCGTCTAGTGTGCAATGTGAAAGAGTTTTTCTTTCATACGGGGTCTCAAATTAGGGTTGAGTGATTCGGATTCCACTTATAACTGTAGGTCTAGGGCAGGGATTAACAGCACTTGTGCTTCTCAGGCACAATGCATACATTTATACGTCAAATTTTCCAAGAAATTGAATTTTTTCTTTATTTTTGCATAGTCGCCCAAAAGAAATATTAACAAAAATAATCAAAAAATACTGAAATTTGCCCCCGAAAAAATATTGTTTTCATTAAGTCTCTAACTTATGTACCCTAATTCATTATACATAATGTGTACAGGCATCCCTCTAGTTACGCGGTTAATTGGTTCCGCGTAAGTCAAAACCGTGTTAGTCGAGACTCAGGATTAGTGCAAACTACAATATTGCGTTCCGCGTAACTGGAAACCGCGTAACATGAAGTTGGAAACACATACAAAAGAGAAGGTTTCGTTCCAAGTACAAATACATAATGTCGGTACAAATTTTCCAAGGAATTGGGTTATTTTTTTTTTGCATAGGTAAAAATTTTTTGCATTAACAAAAATAATAAAAAAACACTGAAACTGGACTGTTGGTTGTGAAATGTGTACAGATTTCCCTCGAGTTACGCGAATTTCGAGATACGCGGAAAAAAATTGCGACAACCCTCGAGTTACGCGGTTTTAAGGCAATTTTTTTTTGGAGAATTATTGCTGAATCAATTCTACAATATGCCCAACTGAAATGTTGTACCGCACCTTAACAAAAACTATTGACTATATGGGTCAGAGTAACATGTGTCATTAAATTGAAATTATAATAAAAAAATCTAAATAAGGTGCTTGAGTAGTTGTACCATGTGTTCCCTCATATAAAAAGATTCAGCAATGACAGTCATCCGACAAAACGACAATGACTGTTTATTAATTGGATAACAAAACATTTGAAGAGAGCATTAACGTCGTTACTAATTAAAATACATATTTTGTAGCATTAAGTAATTTTTGATACTCATCATTTATGTACAACCCAACGCACCCTTAAATCTTAAAAAAACAAAGAAAACAACAGATTTTCTTGATATTAATTAATGATAAAACGCATAAAAACACAGCACTTACCAATTGAGACGTAAATCAATTTATTTTAATTTCGATTAATCAAATTACTCCCTCATTTTATCCCACACCGATTTTCCAGCTAATATTAAGCAGTTCCCTGATGGTGCTGTTCCCTTTTCCTTCTCAATTTTATTACACCGAATTATACGGTGATTACATTTTCGTATAATTTCCCACCTCTCTTACCGTTTTACATGAATGAATCCATATCCACACTGGAAAATTATTGATCCAAAAATAAACGTCTCGGCACGGTACAAAATCTGTGTTTAAAAACATCAAAAAGTTGAAACGTCAAATGCAGTTGGCACACAAATCAAACATGGCTGGAGGAAAAATATGCCATCCTTCATTTTCCCCCCTCAAGAGAAAATCGAGTTTTACGTAATATGTATGTATATAGAATCGGATAAAGGTCATTTTAGCTTGAAGGCAATATTTACAATATTTAATACGTCATTTGGCTCCCCTCGAAATTGTCTGCGATTCAAATCAATTAGCGCATAATTGATATTTCTATATATTGTCTCAAAACAACAGAGCAAAAAAAAAAAAAAATTATCCCAGATTTGTTTGCAGATTTATTTGCTGATCTGGCCGTTTAAATATTATTCTTTTCCATCCCCTTATGTTGATGTTGTTGTTTGTGTGTGGCGTGCAAGGTTTTTATATCTTAAATCCCGAACAATATAAAATGTACATAATAGCCCTTAAGGCTAATCTACTTGTCACCCTCCTAAATACAATATCATCATCATCTTATGGTTTTCCGCTTACTCTTTTCTCTTTCTCTAGTCAAATAGTCAGAGTAGATAGAAATATGTATGTATGTGTGCACTTGTACAATGTACACATGTATGTATATTGTATATATGTATACATGACCACCCCAAAAAGTATTTCGAAAATCACACACCGTGTGCATTCCAGGATTTATCCATATTCTCTGGGTATTATACTTCATATACCACTATTATGGGTAGAGAGATAGAGAGGGTGGAAAAGAAAATCAATTTGTTCTGTGAACTTTATCCAAGTTTTCTGTGACAATTGGTGGTCCCATCAAAAACATATGTTACTATTCATAGTCATTTTCAATTGGAATATATAGTGAAAAAGGGGAGTTAAATAATATATTTTTAGATAAACTGTAATTGTAGTTTATATTACATTAATTGATGCTGTAATGTTTCTTAAATATAATCATATACATAAATAATGTAAATATATTGGAGAAAAAAGTTGATAGTATTTAAATAGGAAATAATAGTGTCTTCTGTTGAAAATGATAATACTTGTACACTTAGAGTAAGTCAGATTGTAGATATGCTAGATAGTAATGTCTCTAAAGCCAATATTTATATAGAGCAAAAATTCCTGATAATAAATACTAAATAATTGTGATGGATGGTTTAAGGAGCGCCGTTCCGGACAGGTACGGAAGCGCACACTGTCAACAAAATTTAAGAAAACAAAGAAAGAAAAAAGAAGAAAAAAAATATCTCAGCCAGCTAAATTAAATAAGAAAAAACACAAAAGTCGCGGGGTTGCTTCCATCCTCCTTCGCACATATCACAGATATGTAGTGTGAATTACAGAAATTAACAATGTAGACAACGGTGGGAGAGAGATTGCTAACATCCGTATAGGATCAGTCTGTAGAGATGTTGAGATGTGAAAGAGTACTAAATTTGATTCAAGACACATTTCCAATTCGAACATTACAAAAAAAAAATTTCCCTTTTTTCTGATTTTGATTAATTACATAATTTTAAATATTTTGACCACTTATGCCTGGCCTACAATCAAAACCAAAACCAAAAATTAAAAACCAAAACCAGAAAAAATTTATTGTCTCTAACCACCCTAAATTTTGCAATAGTGCCTTGGATTGGTAGAACAATTTTTTTATTGAGCATTTTTTTGTACTAGTTTTCTATATGTTTTAGTTCATTGGTTGTCAAAATTTTTTTTGGAGTGCGACTGGAATGGTAAGTTCATCTTATTTTACTGTAACATCATTCGCCATAACCAAAAGCTGTTCAAAATCAACTAATGCCGACAAATCATTTAAGTTTTGCAATATGTTAAAAAAAAAAATTTTACTTTATTTAAGTATTTGTTGATTTGTGAAGTTTTGACTGTACGTACAAATATTAGTGTGTATAATATACTAAGGCAGCAAACCACGATAGCTTTTGGTTTTGGTTTTGGTTCTGGTTGTAGAGGAGGCATTTATAGACCAACCAAAAAACATAACGAGGCTAAGCATCAGAGAAACTTTTGCTCTCGAATAAACGATGCTCTCTTTCTCTTGCTTCCTGATTCAATGCTAAATATCAAATTTTAACTTTTTCTTTTCTCGGTAATAAGTAAAACCATTGACTGCTAAACACGGGTTTACCTTTTTATGTACTTTAGACTTTGAGAACTCATTACTGTTCGACAATCATAAACAAACTAATGATAAAATAGAACTACAACAACACCCTCCCCGAAGTGCAATTTAGGGGCTGCGAAAGAGTCATAGATAACTTCTATTTTCAGTGATAAAATGCTTGCGGTAAAATACTTAGCCAATTATTCCTTCTTTATTGGTTTTTACTCATTGAATTTTTTGTTTTTTTATTTTTATTTAATATTAGACAAATTTATGTTTTTTTATCCTCCATTGTTAGTTTCAAAAGGTGACAAGCCTATGTATATGTATTGTCTAGGTACGGTACGATTGAATTAAAATAAGAGTAACATTTTCAGAAGCATACAAAACAGTATGATTGGACGTTTTTAAGACTCATCTGAGAAAAGAAAATTACAAAAATAACATAAATTTTATTTATTTATTTTAATTGCTTGTAATTTTAATTAAATTTATATACCTATTTTAGCAAAAGGGAAAGAATCGTGATATTGAAAGTCCAACAAAGAATCATGATAATGTTAATGAAAATCACTGGGGTTTGGCAATTTTGACGGAAAATTTAAACAATAAACCAGTAAAGAAGGAAAAATTGGCTACACCGTTTATAATATACACATATAATTGTTTATTCTACGATTTTGTCCGTGTCTATTTTGTCTGTACAGTGTACAAATAATTTTGAGTAAATTAAATACAAATTATGTGACATAAAGTTGATTAGAGAGCGTAGGTCGTAACGGTCGGTCTATAAAAGAAATCTTTAATTTTTATTACGTTCATTTTTCTCTAATCCGAATAAATTTCGAGTAAATGATTAAAAAGTCTACAAACTACATAAAATTAAATGCAGCGCCACAACGGTAGGTTGTGGAACTTTTTTGTCTATGAATGGAATGTTTATTTTGGTATTTTCAATAATTGTTATAATATTCATTTTATTTACATTTCGACTATCTTTCAAGAAAATTATAAAAATTAGGTTTGCTCTGTACCAAAGCCTCCCTTATATTTTGTCCGATTTGCTCCAAAAATATTCAAGCTTTGTACCAAAATTATAATACCCTTATAATACGGATATAAAAACCAAACCAAACAAACTCGGTGACATTTATAATTTTGACAATAATTATTCAATTTGATGACAGTACTAAATGAGTGCGTTTAATATTTTGTAAGGAAGGATTCAATCATACATCAAAAATATGTTGCCTTATCTTATTTAAATATTTAAGAATCAAATTTAAAACAGAATTCAATCATTCAACCGTACCTGTTCGAAATGTTATAATGATTATGAGAATGTCAACGATTTTACAAAGTTTATTATTATTTCGAATCTTTTATTTTATACCACTGAATAAAAAAAGCTTTAACTGTTAAAGAAGCGGGCAACTTGAATAGTTTTGTATCGAGTTGGAACATGTTAGCAGCACTTACGGTGAAATTGAAGAACAGCACTCGAGCGGTAGAGTTGAGAAAAAACTACAGTTTCAAGTTCTCCAATTAATGACTATAAATAAGTTCAAACAAAAAGTTAGGTTTAGGTAGATATGTACATAAATATATATACATATATATATACATTATGTACAATTATAAGGTTAAGATGCAATAAAAATCTTTTCGTATCAAAAAATCTTTAAATAATGTATGATTTCGTTTGATATTCTTGTTCTTGATTTCGTGAAAAACTTTTGTACTAAATTTTACAGATGTAACAAATAAATAGTGTCATTAATAAGACATAAGAAGCTTTTTGAACAATATTATATTGTAGGAATTTGTAATTCATCGGAAACAGTCTGTAAATCGGCTTTGGACTGGATTTATTCTCAAAATAAGTAAACATCTATCAAAAGTTCAGGGCACAATAATATTTATTGCACGCCTGTAGCTTCAACTCAATAAACCATCAAAATACATATTCATTTGAAGATGATGGGAAAAACCATTATCCTACCAAAAAAAAAAAAATTCTTAACAGTGTACCGCTAAGTGTTTGCATGGAACTTTTTTTTCTAATATATAACGTATTGGGGTTGGTTTCATCAACTTAAGGGTTGCAATAACAATACACAAAAGGCGGCTGCGCAAATAAGATGCTGGGTGGTGCTTTTCATTACGAAAAAAAAAATTGGGCGGAGTTATTTTATCTCCCTTCATCGTTTTTCCTTTAGAAATTCAGGATACGACTTGCGGGTTGTTGTTTATCTGTTCATATTCTCGCCATAATAATGGTCATTGCTCTATGGCATGTGCTTATCTTGGAAGAAAAGGAAAATTTGTATTTATACTTGGGAAAATTTTACCTGTGAATCCTTAAGGCCCAGTCGTTCTGCAAGTTTTTTCCGGTCAGGTTTACTAATGTATTTTTGCATTTGAAATCGTTTCTCTAATCCCTTTCTCTGTGAATCTGGAAATACGATAATGGAATGGAAAATGATTTTCATTGCATTATAAGTTGTGGTGAGAAAATAATTACCAGAAAATACTGCTCTTCGCATCATACCACGGCGTGGTTTGCCACGCGTTGAATGTGCCCACGGAAAACCTTGTCCGGGTGGTAATGGAAAAACTTGCGGTCCGCCACCTGTTTTGAAATTAGAATTTGATTATCTTCAATTGTTTATGTTAAATTAATCCAAACCAGTCACCTCCTATATATGGATTCCTACAATGTGCCAACAGTGAATGCAAATGAGGATGATTTAATCCATGGTGAATGAATGGGGCAGGTCTACTAGCTAACGGTTTTGCTATCAGCTGTTTGTCTCTTGGATGCAATCGATTGTCATCCTGTATATCGGAAACGGGTTGTATACCATTCTGTAGATTGTCATTTTCACTAATGTTGTTCGTTGGTGATACGTGATGTTGATTGTTATTTACATGATATCCTTGGGATTGGATTTGTGATTGATGAATAAAATTATGTTGTATATAAGGCCAAATGTGTTGTGGTTGAATAAATTCTGAAAAATGGAAAATTATATAAAATCCATTTAATTTTTTGCATATTGGAAATTATGCGCATGGGATTTATGTACCTAAATCTAAATATATGTATGTATGTAGTATGTAGGTATGTTCATGTGTTTCTTGGAATTACATGATTTAAAACGATATCAGTTTTTGCATAAATTTCGGTTTCAGTTTCTCACCTATAACAAGGAAGGCTGTTTTGCTATACATACAGTGAAAACTGTCTAAGATGAAATCTGTAGTTATAAGACGGAGACCTGCTTAAGGCGGATATTTTTTTCGTAATAAAAAGCATTCAGAACCTACCTAATATGGGAAATTTGTTTAAAATGGAAATGAACATTTTCTTCGGAAAACTATTTGAATATTTTCATTTTTTAACGTACATGCAGTCGTACAATGTACACTATCATTTATCGTGCGTCAACGTCGGATGAGTTTTCAATGTTTATAAGCCTATATGCATGTGAATTCGCAAAGTCCAATTTATTTTTTGATTACTGACTTTTTCTTTATACAGGTAGACCCCGAGTTACCTAACACGCAACTTACGTAAATTTACAGTTACGTAAAAAAAAAAAAATAATTAAAATACACGGGCATAATTATTAGTTTTTTTTTTAATTTTTCGTCATATTTTCTTTTTTTTTTTTCAATTTTGTTTAACTATAATAAAACGGTTTTCAATTTAAAGTACACCAAGGCTGATTTACGTTGTTAATTGGTTCCACAGAAAGGCGACCCAAATCAACATAATCTATTACATTATATTTCTATAGGACTTCTTTTAATTGGTTAGATAATAATCATCGCATAATAGATGTGTGTCTCATATTCGTCTAGAATCTGTGCTGTTAGGAGGGGATTATTTATTATTTAAATGTTAACCCTCCAGCCGCGGGCAAAGTTCATATTTGCATTTCATTTAATTTATTCTATACAATTCCGCAGGGAACACAATTATCGCCAATACATTTTAGGATATTTAAGCGTGGGAAGACGCTATTTCTTCGTTGTATCTAGAGGATACTTAAGAGGTTTTTTATTTTCAAAAATCTGTAACTTTTTTATTTTTTGATAAAATTTATTACTTTTTTTTAAAATAATGCTTAAGTTCTCTTCTTCAAAATGAAAAAAAAAATTGTAAAAAAAAAATTATGATAAAGCAAATAATTAATTTTTTGTATTTCTTTGAATATGAACATATATCCGCGATACAGAATTTGTGATGCTCCCGTATACGCGAATTTATGTCCCTGTTCCGTGGTAAATATTGAATGCACATATTATTTCGAATTCAAAGCCAAATATGTTAGGTAAAAGATCTAAAAATAAAATGAAACGAAAAAAGTAAATAATTAAATAAAAAAATAGCATATTTAAATAATTTACAATTTTAAT